>SOPF01025163.1:0-69075 GCA_012979155.1 Hypericum perforatum | reverse complement strand
GGCTTCCTTGGAAAAAATCCACTCTATACATTATCTCGAGCGCAAGGAGGGAGAGGTTGAGGTTCCCCATGGTGGTTGTTGCTTGGGCCCCATCGCTCAAGCACCTTCCAGTTGATTTTTGGTATCGAGTACACCCAACAGAATTCCCTAATCTTTGGACACAACCTCCACAAAGTCTATCTCTATCGACATCATCGTGGTGAAAAAGTTCAAAACTCTCAGTTGAACAATTTTGCGAGATTCATAAATGAGTTCACTCGGGAGCCAGCATGATAGGTCTATGAGGAGGTTAGGATGGTAAGAAGGGTGATGCGAAAGTGAAGGAGGTGGTAGGAGTGGTGGGATGGTTGGATTTTGAGGGGAGGAGAGATTATTTGAAAAAAGGAGGAGGGGTTATTTGAAATTTAATAAATTAAATTGGTATTACTTTAGAAAAAAGAAATTGAGTCACATCAACAACATCGATAAAGAAACTCTGCACTGGAATGTCATGCATGCAATAAACTAATGTTGTTTGTGTTTTGGTTTGGAGGAGAGTTGATCGTGAGATTTATTTTAAACCTTAAGGTCATTTTTGATGATTTTGAAATCACAGGGTGCTAAATGTTAAACCATGAAACTATAGGGTACTAAAGTGACTTTTTCCTAAATTTTTTGTAAAAACTCCTCAGTCTTTGCCCTTTTTCTTCCACTTTTCTCCCCAGTCTTCGCTATTCCAAAATGTCATATTAACCCACCTCTGTGTGCTTCTTGTATCAACAATTCTTGCATAGAATAATTAAGCACATAAAGTTTATTCTTACGAAATAAATACCCTTCATTCCGAAAGAACTTACCAGATGCACTCCTCTCAGTTTCATGAAATAAGTCACCAAAGTCAGTATCATCAGCATATAACTCTTTAATGAGTTCAAAACCAAGTAATGTTGTATCGAGAGTTGAGATTAAAGCATACCTTTGTGACAGTGCATCAGCTACTACATTTTCTTTACCTTACTTGTAGCGTATAACATAAGGAAATGTCTCAATAAATTCAACCCAATGTGCATGCCTCTTGTTCAGCTTGTGTTGACCCTTTAAAAGCTTCAAAGATTTATAGTCAGTATGAATATCCAATGTCTGAACTAATGCGTATAATTCCTTGTCATAGGTTGGGTAATTCAAGGCTGCTCCACTTAGTTTTTACTAAAATAGGCAATTGGCCGTCCTTCTTGCATGAGCACCGCCCCAATTCCAACACCTAAAGCATCATATTTAACTTCAAATGCTTTAGAAAAATTAGGCAATGATTAATAAAGGAGCATTCATCAACTTCTCTTTGATTAGTTGAAATGCCTTCTCTTGAGCTTCACCCTGATTGAACCCTATATTCTTCTTGATCACTTCAATCAGGGGTACGGCTATGCTACTAAAGTCCTTCACAAATCACCTATAGAAGCTAGCTAGTCCATGGAAATTTCGAACATTAGCAATGCTTGTTGGACTTGGCTAATCCCAAATTGCTCGAATCTTCTCTTCATCAACCTGTATTCCGTTAGCACTAACAACATAACCCAAGAATACAAACTTATCTGTGCAAAAGATGCACTTCTTCAAGTTAGCAAACAATTGATCCTCTCTAAGTACATTGAGAATAGATCTCAAATATTCCACGTGTTCCTCTATGTTCTTGTTATAGATATGTATATCATCAAAATAAATGACTACAAATTTGCAAATAAATGGACATAAGACATGATTTATGAGTCATAAAAATGTGCTAAGAGCATTAGACAAACCAAATGGCATAACCATCCATTCATATCAACCATATTTCATTTTAAAGGCTGTCTTCCACTCATCTACCTCTTCATTCTAATTTGATGATATTCAAGCTTTAAGTCAATTTTAGAAAATGTACTCGATCCATGTAACTCATCTAACATGTCATCTAAACGAGGAATATGGTAATGATATTTTACTATTATATTATTGACAGCTCGACAATCAACACATATTCTCCATGATCCATCTTTTTTAGGTACGAGTAGGACTAGCACAGCACAAGAAGTCATGCTCTCATTCACGTACCATTTCTCCAATATCTCATTGACTTGTCTCTCAAGTTTCTTTGTCTCCTCCGTATTGCTCCTACATGCAAATGATTAGGTATGGTAGCTCCTAGAATAAAGTCAATTTGATGCTTAATCCCTCAGATAGGTGGTAATCCAGGTGGTAATTCCTCGAGAAATACATCCTTGTAATCTTGCAAAAGAGAAACAACCATGTTAGGCAAATGTGGCTCAAGCTCGTTAGTGTTTAAAAATGTCTACTTGTACCAAAGTACGATCATTGACTTTTTTTTCAAAACATGCTTGTTTGATGTCACTAGCTCCCACATAAAAACTTTTCTTCCATCCCTCGGTTTTCTTTCATTGGCCTTTTTTATTTCTATTTTTCTGGCTTCTTTCGCTCGCTTAATTATTTCCTCCTTATTGGCTGTTTTCCCTTTCTTTTTTTTTTTGCTTCTTCTCTCTACTCAATTCTCTTCTTTTGTTCACTCTTCTTTTTCTCATCACTTTCTTTTTGTAACTTGAATTGGTCTTCATAAACTTGTGACAGTGTTAAAGGTGCCAGTGTAATTACTTATCGATTGAGGGTAAATGAATACTTGTTTGTGTAGCTATCATGCTCTACTCTCCTGTCAAATTGCCACAATCTTCTGAGTAGTAAGTGTCCTATTTGCATTGGCACAATATCACATAACACTTCAGCTTCATATTTGTCAATTCAAAATGCCACTAGTACTTGTCCTTCCATGTATACTTCTCTGCTATCATTCAACCATTGTAGTTTGTAAGATTTAGTGTATTTTCTTATGAGCAACCCCAACTTTTCAACTTTAGTGGTGCTTGCAACATTAGCACAACTTCCTCCATCAATAATGACGCTACATACCTTATCCTTGACATAACACCTTATATGAAAAATATTCTCTTATTGTGCTACATCGTCTTCTCATTTTGCTTGCAAGTTCAAAGCCCTTCTTGTTACCAAAGAGTGTTTCAGGAGCTTGGAGTTCCTTTTCTAATAGATCTTCCAATGAGGGCATGCTTCCATGGTTCGAGTCTTCTCTTTCTGTCTAGACTTCCCTGCTCTTTCTAAGTACTATGATCAATATGCTAGGACATTAACTTGCTATATGCCCCTACCTTGACACTTAAAGTACTTAATATTACAATTTCTTGTAAGAGGGATTTTAATCTTCTTTTGGGAGTTGGTACTAGTAATCTCAGCTTTGTGTTCTATTTTGGCTACATATGGCTTGTCAAACTTCTTTGAATAATTCTACTTCCAAGTAGCATTTGATGTAGCTTGTATTCCTCCTCCTCTCTTCATTTGCTTCTCGATCTTATTTACCATATGTACCATGTCTTCAAATTCGATATAGTGTTGTAGCTATACCTTGTCTTGGATTTCAGGATTTACTCCATTTAAGAACCTAGTCATCATAGCTTCTCTATCTTCCTCCATGTTGGCTCATATCATGGCTATCTCCATCTATTTGAAATAATCTTCCATGCTCAAATTTCGTTATCGCAGTCCTTGTAACTTCTTGAAAATCACGATAGTAATAAACAAAAACAAAGCGTTTCCTCATCACCACTTTCATCTCCTCCTGTGTCTCTATGGCATATTCTCTGTTACGTCTCCTATTTCTGATAAATTGATCCATCAAGTTATAGCAAAATTAGTAAATCCAGTCATAGCTAGCTTTACCTTCTTTGCCACGGAATAATTATGACAATAAAAAACAAATTCAATCTTCTTCTCCCATTCAAGATAATCTTCCGAATCAGAATGACCTACAAAGGAAGTTATTTTTAACTTGATGCTTCCCAAATTGTCATCTCCTCTCCGTCTGGCCTCCCTAGGTTGGCACTCATTCCTCAACCTTCTAACATTCTTTGTGGAACTTACATCCTTAACTTGATCAAAATAAGTCTCATCTCCACTCATTCCTGCCATATTTGTTCTTCTGTTTTGGGCATGAAGTACTCCTTGTGGTTGTTAGCTAGCACATAAATCCTCTATTGCATCCAGGTGTTTGTGTATTTGCTCAACCTCTACTCTCATCAATTTTTGGAGCTTCCCCATCAAGGTCTCCACAAATACCTTAGGATCAACATTGCCTAAAGTCCTTTTTCTTCCTCCTTCGTTCTCTTGAGACATGTTAACAAAAATTGGTTAGTTAACATAATAATGGACCTCATTAATCACTTTCTTACTTGTTTACTCTCAAAATATGTTGCATTCAGATTCACTCATATTTACACTCAATTATTTGGCTCTTTTTTCTCAATTAAAATGATTGACTTTACTAAATAGCTTAAGTAGAATCTGAGAAAATCTAATGCTTCCAAAATAGGTTGATGCACGTCCAAAGTAGGTTGATACACGTCTAAAAAGGTTGATGAACATCCAAAATAGGTTGATCTCTGTGCGTGCATGCTTCCAGAATAATGCGTGCTTGCTAAGTTTTTGAAATAGCTCCAATGACGTCATGAGCCTTGCATGAATTCCTTGGTTATCGATGGGCTTGCATGAATTGGTTTGAGCCCAAATGCCTTGAATTAATCTATTGGACTTAGCTTGAAACATCTTTGCTCTTGCTCTAGTGATTGGTCCAAGTGGAACTTGAACTGGTTATGGATCTTGTGGCTCAATAGTGGATGTGTTCACATCATTCCCCTTCTCTTGAAAATGAGTTGTTCTCAAATCTTCACCTATATCAAACGGGCTCCAATTAGCAACATTAAAAGAAGCACTTATATTATACTCACCTGGCAAATCAAGCTTGTAAGCATTGTCGTTGATGCATTCTAAAACTTGGAAAGGACCATCCCCATGTGTTAGCCTCTTTGAACATTGTTGTGTTGAAAATCTCTCTTTCCTTATATGCAACCAACCTAATCACCAGGCTCAAAGACAACTTTGTGCCGCCCATTATTTGCTTGCCTTGTATAGTTCTCTACTCATTTCTCAATGTTCAGCCTTACCTTTTCATGCATCTGCTTGACAAATTTAGCCTTCTTCTTGCTATCGAAGTTAATATACTCAGTCGAAGGCAAAGGTGATAAATCCAAAGGATTCAAACTATATACAAGTTCAAATGGTGAAAATTGAGTAGCAGAATGAACAGATCGATTGTAAGCAAGCTCAACATGTGACAAATAATCTTTCTAAGTCTTAATATTATGCTTAATGAGTGCCTTTAACAACATATATAAAGTCCTATTCACAACTTCTATTTGACCATCAGTTTGTGGATGACAAGTAGTAGAGAATAATAACTTGGTTCCTAACTTACACCACAAAGTCTTCTAAAAGAAGCTCAAGAACTTAGTATTTCTATATGAAATAATTATCCTAGGCATGCCATGCAACCTCACAACCTTTCTAAAGAATAAATCAGCAATATGTGAGTGATCATCAATTTTATAACAAGGAATAAAATGTGCCATCTTAGAAAATCTATCCACCACCACAAAAAATTGAGTCTCTCCCATAATTATTCATAGAAAGTTCAGACACAAAATCCATAGAAATATTGATCCAAGTTCATTAGGCATAAAGAGGAGAGTGTACAGACTGTGTAGTTTTACCTTACACTTAGCTTACTTACAAGTGATGCAATATCTGTAAATTCTCTCAATATCATACTTCATGTGCGGCCAATAGAAGTGCTCTTGTAGAACTGAGTCTTCGCTATTCCAAAATATCCTATTAACTGTTATGACCCTCGTTAACCTTGTCTTGGTTGTGACCGCTTGGTCCGACCTTTGGTTATTTTGTTCTGATCGATGTTAGAACCGTTGTGATAAATTCATCAATCTTTGGGAGAATATGTGTAACTTTTTCGTGTGAACTCTGATTTGGATGATTTTAAGTCGGATAGGTTTGCAATACGTTAATCTATGACTTTTGTGTGGGTTTTGTGATTTGAGCCTTGCATTTTTGAATTTCGTGTGATTTCGATTGGTATTAGGATTGCTAGGCTTAGTTCGTCGACTTTCGGTAGAAAAATCATAACTTTCGCATAAGTACTCTGAATCGTGCGATTCTAAAACGAGAGAATCCGTGAGACCTAGATTTATGACTTTGATGTTGAGTGTTTGGTGAAATTCGGAAGTAGAAGACCCCAGTGACCGCTGGAAACCCCAGCAACCGCTGGGAGGGTTACAGATTGTCGAGATTTTGGAGCCAATGCGTACACTTATTTTGAAAAATTCATAACTTCTTCATACGACCTCCAATTTGAGTGATTCCAATTTAAGGAAGTTCGTAACATCTAGAACTATAATTTAGTTAAATTAGTTTTGACAATTGAGGACTTATGTGATATGATCATGAGTGAGATTGTGAGTGTTCGATTATAGGTAAGAATTTTATTGGTAACGGAAGATTTTGCCAATTGGTGAGTTATTTGGTTTCTATGATTTGGGACATGATTTAAGACTTATTGGAACTTAAGAAGAAGTTTAGGGGTGACATTTGAATGACTTAAAAGGTTGAGAACCAAAGTAAAAAAAATGGACAAGTGGGGTATGAGAGAACTTACCATTTATGGAAAGTTTTGGAGATATTTTGGAGAAATATCTAAGGATGTGTGTGAGTGGTTTTCACTTGTGCTCATCCATTTGAAAGAGAAAAAGAGAGAGATATAGAGGAGAAGAAGAAGAGAAGAAAGGAAGAAGGAAGATCTTAGATTTGAGAATTGGTAAGTAATTTTTAGATGTTAGCTTATTGAAATTAAGTGTAGATCTATTCAATACCTTGAAGTTGATATAAGCATGTGATGATTTGAGAAACTTTTATGGATATGAATTTTGGAGTTTGAGGTATTTGAAGGTAATAATGGAAGATATATTGATTATGGATATTGAGCTATGTTTTGAAGATGTATTTGAGGAACTTTGTGAAGTTTTGAAGATTTTGTTGTAGGAATCCAAAATTTGGGACTTTTGTGATATTATTCCCATTTTCCTTATGTTTAAGAGATTGTGTTTGATAGAGAGTTATTGTGTATATTTTGGAGATTTTGGTATGACCTTGTTGAAGAGCATATGTGGTTAATGAGGTTTGGTTGATGTTACGAGAAGGGTGTATGATAAGTTAGACTTTGGTGTTTGATTGAAGACCTTTACACATATTTTAGAAAACTTATGAAGTAGTTTGATATTAGTGACTTATGTATGATTTTTGCCATTTTTCTTGTGTTGAGAGGATGATGTTTGATAGGAGGTTACTCTTATTGTTTAGTTGATCGCATCTTAGCATTTGAGCAATGTGGATCATGAAGTGGTGTGTGGAAACTTTTGGAGCATTTGGACAATTTGGATTAAGGTAGGGGGATATTATCCCTAACTTTTGTATTGACTAACATTGTTTGTTATGAATTTGTATTTATGCTTTGATATGATGATTATGTGGTGATTTGATGAGGTATGGATATTAGTCTTTGATTTGTGTGTGTTTTGGTGATTTTTGGTTTATGCATGGCTTTGATAAATATGAGTCTTGTGGATTATGAGAATTTGATTTTGGTGACTATAAATTTGTGTATGATATATGTGAGTCAATTTGTGAGATGGCGAACAATGAGGTCTACCCGTGACCAACCGAGGATGTTGGCACATGTGTACATATTTTTGGGGATACATTGGATTTGATATAATTATGATATGGCCGACGAAGTTTGATTATGAAAGTGCTATAAGATATGGTATCCCATTGTTGTGAGAGGGAGTGACACATTCTAGACCTATCCGAAGTCCATCTATTTATTTGGCATTTGCGACTCCAAGTTCGGGTCAGAACGTGTCTATCTATGTGATTTGGTATTTGGAGCATATTTGTGCTCATTTGTTTGTCTCTGGTATTTGGAGCGTATCTGTGCTCATTTATCTGTCTTGGCCTATGATTTGAATTACTTGTGAAGTACTAAGTGTTAATTTGGTATTATTTGTCTATGCATGAATTTGAGTTTTTGTATATGGTTGGTTAGTTAATTATAGGTTAGTTTTAATATACTCTACTAAATACTTCCAAGTACTTACCTCCTCCCTCCACAGGTGACGAAGTATAAGTTCGCTTTGACGTCCAAAGAGTTGTTTATTTAATCGTGAGAAACCATTATCTTCTTTTAGTTTTTCTTGAAGTCTTCGGATGGTACTCCTTTTGTGATCTTAGCTATGTCGCTTCTTTATACATATTGTAGAACCTCGTGTTTAGACTTTTGAATTTTGTAAAAATACTTATGATATATATATATGTTATGGTTTTACGCTTCCACATTTGAATTATGCTTTCGAGGTTATGGTTTGCATATGTATGTCTGAGGCTGGTTGGACTACGGCTTCTTAGTTTGGGGAGCATAATCTAACACCGTGTCAATGATTCGAATTTGGGTTGTGACAGTGTTGATATCAGAGCTCTAGGTTGACAGAGCTATAAGGTTATTTGAACTTTGAGTTATTAAAGCTATAAGTTTATCAGAGCTATAGGTTTTTAGAGCTCTAAATTTGACAAACTTAAGTTGAATTTGACTGATGTGTTGTATATAATGGAGCATAGGATTTGTCATGTCTTTGTCTTATTCTATTTGTCAGATCTTTAGTGTGCCTAAGTTTGATATGATAGTATGAGAGGATATGACAATTACGCCTTGGAACTCTGAGATGGCTAGGGGAGGAAGAACGAATTGGAAACATTTTGAGTATCATCTTGGAAGTTGGATTTGTTGGATGAGTTTAGAGTGCTCAAAGAGAAAAGCTTGGTAAGTTGATTCTTGGGGATTTGAGATAATTGTGAGACTCTGAGATATTGAAATACATAAAGGAGTTGAGTTTAAGTGATGTATGGAATGCATTGAATGTGTTTGACTTATTTCTGAATGATAATTTATGACTGAACTTGGCATATGTTTCACTGTAGTTTGGTTGGCAAAACAAGATTGTTGTGTATGCTTATGAGTATGAGTGACTTGTATATAGGATATATACATATGGAATATTTGGTAATGAACCAAGTGTTTAAAGGATTTAAGTTAATTTGTTACTTTTGGATGATTCGATGTTAAAATGGGTATGGACTGGTTATTATGCCATCATGTTACAGTAGATTATTTTAAATAAGATTGTGAAATTTAAGTCTGAGGGTGAGTCAGAATCTTTATACTGGGGTGTTGGGATAATGAATCTACCAAGACTTACCTTATGTCTGAAGGATTCCAAATTGTTAAAGAAACTAAGATGGATAAGGAACATATCTGATTTTGATATGGACATATGGTATGACACCTGCTAAGTTAAGAGAGTTGAAGATTTAATTGCAGAATTGGTGGAAAAGAAAACTATTTGGTCTTGTATTGCACCATGGAGTACTCTGATGATATTATTCGGAAGAAGCTTGAGAGTTTGAAATAATATGTTGACTATCGATAACTCAATAAGGTAACAATCTGCTATTAGTATCCTATTTCATGTATTGATGATTCGTTGATCAGTTGTGAGATGCTAAGTAGTTTTCAAGATTGATGTGAGGTCAGGGTACCAGTAGTTGAAGAATAGAAAGGAAGATGTGTGATTAAGACAGCTTTCAGAAATTGGTATGGATATTGTGAATTCTTGGTGGTCTTACGAATGCTTCTATTTTCTTTATGGGATTGATAAATCGAGTGTTTAAGATATATTTGAGGCAGATTATGGTAGTCTTTATGATGATATATTAGTTTACTCACGGACTGAGGAAGAACATGAAATATATCTTTGATTAGTTGAAGACATTATCGGACAATCAGTTATATATCAAACTTCTAAGTATGATTTTGGTCACCAAGTATGGCATTCATAAAATGAGTTATTTCTAAGGATGGATTGTGGGTTGATCCAAAAAAGATAGAATCTATGGTTAATTGGTCAACTTCTATAAATGTTATGGAGGTATAAAGCTTTCTTGGTTCAGTTGAGTATATCAGATATCTCGTAAAAGGATTTTCTACTTGGGCCATTATATTAACTTGATTGACTCAGAAAAATATGAAGTATGAGTGGATAGAAAATGGTGATGAAGTTTTCAAGAGTTAAGTACTTTCTGACTAATGCATCAATTTTGGGCTTCATTGGTTGCAACTGGAAAATATTTGGTATAAAGAGATGCTTCTAGATTTGGTCTGGGATGAATATCGATGCAAGATTGGAATTCAATTGTGTATGCCTATAGGCAGTTGAAGAAGTATGAGCAATGAGATCTGAATATGAGACAGAATAGATGGATGGAATTTTGAAGGATTGGGAATGGATTCAGTAATGGTTATCTTGTTTATGGTTGCTTAATGAGGTTAAGTTCTGTTCAGATGGATTATATCTTGTTTCTGTGTTCTGCTGTCCTTGCTATACATTCTATTTTGGGTTGACACTATGGCCGATACTTTGAGTTAGAAGTCTACTGGGAGTCTAATATGGCAGAGACCTTCGTGCCTTTGATTTCAAGTATATATACGAGAAACCGAAGGTTAAAGTTGACAATAATAATTGATGGAAATGAGTCTGAACTGCTAGGAGAGTTATGCAAACTCATCAAGATAAATTGTAGAACTTCAGATGCATAATTTTTGAGTTGATAAAGATGGTCGGAAAAGTTGAAGAAGATGAATTGCCTAAATTCTATCTCAGTTTAAATGATGTTTATATTATGGTATTCAGATGGTCGTATTTGACGTAGAAGTGTAAGAAGAGACAATATGGTCTTTCTTCATATCATCTGGGATATTATGTATTGCGAGAATTTGTCTATAGTATGCATCTGGGATCTACAGAAATGCATCATGATATGAGGGGTAGTTATTGATATAATGATATGAATAAGGATATCAATGATTCTGTTGCAACCATTGGATATTCTAGAATGAAAATAAGAATGGTTTTTGATGAATCTATTGGTAGGCTTTCTGATTTCTAATCTCATTCAGGTTGGATTATCTTGTATGGGATGTCAAAGTTTGTATATTTCTACTGATTCAGAGTCTGTATGATGCTCTTAAGTCTGCTCAGTTATTCATTAGCTATATAGTTTTTCTATATGGGATTCTCATCTCTAACGTCTTCATTCGAGGGACATATCTTATATCTTGGTCTTGGAAGGAATTTGAAGATGATGTGGGTATTCATTTAGATTTTTGTCATAGTATTTCATTCTCAGACGGAGGGACAGCCAGAGTAATATAATCTTTCAAGAGTATGATACGATTATGTATGATTGACTTTGTCAAAAGTTGGGAACCTTATTTGTCTTTAATGGATTTCTCATGCAATAATGGTTATCAGAGTAGTCAGACAGTATCGGGTATGGCCAGAAGTTCAGATCATTGGTATATTGGGAAAATGTTGTTGAGAAATGGTATATGAATGTAGAATTCTTAGATGATCATGCTTGAGAAGACAGTTGATTTAGAAAACACCTTTGGTTGCTCGAAGTAGATAGATTTCGTAATCGGATAAAAGAAGAAGGGACAGTGAATTTGAAGTTGGTTCAAGTATGTTTCTTAATTATATTCAATAGAAGGTGTTATGAAGTTTAGAAAGAAGGGTAAGCTAAATTTAAGATGTGTGGGATCATTTGAGATTTTGAAATGTGAGAATTAGAAGCTCTGAAGTAGAGCGTTTTTGTTGGTCAAGACTGTTATGACCCTCATGTGGTAGTGTGTCAATAAGTTAGTTCATTGTTGGTTAGTAAGTTAGTTGTTTGTACGTTAAGTAAGTTGGTCTTTTGGTAAGCAAATTCGGGGACCGAATTTTATAAGGAGGGGAGACTGTTATGACCCTCGCTAACCTTGTCTTGGTTGTGACCGCTTGGTCCAACCTTTGGTTATTTTGTTCCGATCGATGTTAGAACCGTTGTGATGAATTCGTCAACCTTTGGGAGAATATGTGTAACTTTTTTGTGTGAACTCCGATTTGGATGATTTCAAGTAGGATAGGTTTGTAACACGTTAATCTACAACTTTTGTGTTTTGAGTTTTATGATTTGAGCCTTGCGTTTTTGAGTTTCGTGTGATTTTGGTTGGACACCTTATCCTTGACATAATACCTTATGTGAAAAATATTCTTTTGTTGTACTACATCATCTTCTTCTTTTACTTGCAAGTTCAAAGCTCGTCTTATCACCAAAGAGAGTGCTTCAGGAGCTTAGAGTTCCTCTTCTGATAGATCTTCCAATGAGGGCATGCTTTCATGGTCTGAGTCTTCTCCTTCTATCTTGACTTCTCCACTCTCTCTAAGTACCATGACCTACTTGTTAGAACATTGACTTGCTATGTGTCCTCTTCCTTGATACTTAAAGAACTTAATATCATGATTTCTTGTTGAAGGGGCTTCCATCTTCTTTTGGGAGTTGGTACTTGATGTGCGTGTGAACGGACACACATCGACCTATGTTTTGTGCATATTTTGTCCACGCTTTATTCTCATTTCATCGTATGTCGAGTATGTTTTTATGCATTTTGTGTTTATGTTGAGGAGCAGGAAATCTGTCGATATTTGGTGGTTTTGTAGGTGATTCCAAGAAGATTGACAAAGTAGTGAGGCGTGGTGTGATGGCGGATAGGAAGGTCTGAAGAATTAGAGAGTCGGAAGTCGACAGAAGGCGAACTGATGAGATCCAGCGACCCGCTGGAAAAGCCAGCGACCCGCTGGATATGAGTAGATGATTTCCAGCGACCCGCTGGAAAAACCAGCGACCCGCTGGATTGCCCGGAAAAACTTTGAAGACCTGTTTAGTCAAATTAGGACTTCTCTTTTAGGTTTTGTTTTTAGGTTGGTCTATAGAAGGCCTTGAACTTTAGGTTAAGGGGACTCTTGAACGTTTTCACACAAGAGATCAACCCTAGCTACTTTTTGCTTTCAATTTGGAGAATTGTGATCGGCGACTCGAATTAATCAATCAACGAGCTATTTTCATAACTCGTGGTCAGGTGTTGTCTTTTCATTCATCTACTTGATCATTAATTGTTTGGTTAATTCGTGTTGAGTGTTCGCGTGTTAAGAGTGACAAACTTAGTACGTAACATAGATCACGTTCTCGTTCTTTTGTTTGTTAAGTTAGTTGATCGTTGTGCAAATTCAGGATTGACAACCCTAGTTTGTTCGGCGCTTCGTAGTAATTAATCATAATATAATCATTCGAATTGAGTTGCTTAGATTAAAATTGCGAATTCATAATCCAAATACTTAGAGAATTGATTAATTTGTCCCTGTGGAGACGATCTTACTTATCATTCTATTACTTGATCGATCGTGTTCTCTTGCACGTAATTTAGACCCGATATTTATTGCATCAAGTTTTTGGCGCCGTTGCCGGGGACAGATTTGAATCAATCTATCTTTAATATTGGATACAGTATTTTTGATTTTGAGACTAAGCATTATTTTTTGTTTTCTGTTCATCACTACACTTGATCTCCTTTGTTGAGTTGTGCAGTATAGTGAAAATTGTAGGAGATGAACAATATGAAGAGACATACCTACCCTAGATTGACCGACCTTAGGTCCAGCATTGCATATCAAGCTGTCGAAGCCATAGCCACAAACAATTATGAGTGGGGAGAGAGATCAGAAAGGAAGAACGTTGTAAGTGTACAAGACAGTGAGGAGATTGTAGCCCTCCAAGCACAAGTGGCAGTTCTTACACAGGTAATCCAGTCTGCATTCACCCCACAGCCTACACTACCCTCTCAGATTTGTGACATCTGCACTGGCCCACATGGTACTAATACTTGCTCTCATTGCTGAATCTGATAATTACTTGGGTAATGCTAATAATGATCCATATTATGCTATGTATAACCCTGGTTGGAGAAACCACCCAAATTTTTCATGGAGAAACGATGCAGGTCAGCAGGTACCTCAACAATATGGACCAATACTGGAAGGTAGTAACGCTCAAGGTTTTCAGCCACAACAGCATTTTCAGCAGTATCAACAAAAGTGGCAACATCAAATGCTATCCCATCAAGATCGTCAAGGTGAAGATGAGTTGCAAAAGCAAGTACTGAGCCATGAAGTCACACTTAGAAACTTGGAGGTACAAATTGGCCAATTAGCAGCACAACTGAATGAAAGACAGCTAGGAATACTTCCGAGCAACACTGAAGCCACTCCCACCAGACAGGAGCACTACAAGGCCATCATGACTCGGAGTGAGCTAGATTTGGGAAAGAATAGGGCAAATCCAGTGGTGAAACCTCTAGCACAGCAGGTGAATGAGGAGGACGAAGAGCTCAAAGTGACTCTAATATCAGCGAGAAAGACAAACATTGATGTGAACAAAGAGGAGCTGCAGTTCAAAGTCTGTCATGATGAGGTTGTTTTCAATGTATTCGAAGCAGCTAAGTACCCCACTATGGAAGATAACTGTTACCAAATCAATGTCATTGACGAGTTAGTAATCAAGCACATTGATGAGACTGTTCCTGGAGATGAGCATGAAGTGATACAAGAAATTCAAGAAGGGGCGAATGAGCAAGAAATTCAGGAACAAGTATCATAGGTGCGAGCAACTAAACCATCAAAACCAAATGATCCACCATGGCCCAAGTTGAAACCATGTAACATCCTGCCACCAGACTTAGAGTGTGAACCACCACCAGGTCACTTGAGGGTTGTAGTCGAAGTGAATGGTGAGTGTATAATAGTAAATCGGGACCCCCATATTGACCTACAAGGATCATGGGCAGAACTTAATGACCCAGGACCTTGGACAACAGGTCGAGACAAACTTTACTACGAATTCAGTCAAGTTTTCTTGCCTCCTCTCCCTCAATTTCCACCACTACTGCATCCTCAACTCTGAACAGGTGTTTCTGATCCTTTTCTCTACTTTTGTCATTCATTTATGTTCTTATTTTGTTTTCGTTGTTTGCATAGTATGCTCCTTCATATTGAGGACAATGTGTTCTCTTAAGTGTGGAGTTGCACAATGTATGCTTTGTTATATGAATCTCATTTTGTTTTCGTTGTTTGCATAGTATGCTTCTTCACATTGAGGACAATGTGTTCTCTAAGTGTGGAGTTGTACGCTGTGTGCATTGTGATGTATTAGGAATGTTTTACCTTATTTTCTTTTGTTAACATACGCATGTGATCGAGTCTGCTTTGTGTGGCGTGTATTTTTGATTGAAGTGTTGAGTCATTTACAATTGATGAACATACCTCCGAACTTGTGAACCTAGAGCGACCATTGAATCTTATTGCTTAGTCAGGAATTGAACATGAATGTCGTGAGCAGAATTATGTGGGCTCAACACCCTTGGTTATTTAGGTTGATAGTTGCACTAGGTGGACCATGCTTGAGAGCTTGATGAGTGACCTTGTGAGAAATTTGTACCGAAGGATGAGACTACTGTCTCTCTTTTATTCATGAGGTGCTTGAGTGTTTCGGGTGATGGGAGTAGTATATTAGCACTTGGCATGATTTTGCAGTGCGGGGTGAGTTATATATCGGGGGCTATTTTGATGTTGAGCCTAGAGCCTTAGAGCCAAAAACCCGTTCTTATCCATTACATAACCCCATTGAGCCTAAGCTTATTTATTGAGTTACTATTTGCACACCACTACATGAGCCAATATCCAACTCCCACCGACCTTTAGCTACTTAATCCGAGGGATTAGGACATCATTTGTAGGGTATTTTTGTAAGGGTGCATCTTGTAGTATAGCCGGGGTCTTAGTTAGCAATTGGGTTTGAAAAGGGTAGAATTGAGGCTAACAATCAAAAATCGGGATAAGTTGCTAGCAAATGTGCATGAAGTTATGAAAGAAAAAAAAAGTTTACAAAGGAAAAGAAAAAGAAAAAAAATGAAGAAAAATGAACAATGAAAAAGAATGGAAAGGTTCCTTGTGAAAATGTGAACAAAAGAAAAAAAAATCGAAAAGCACACCAAAAAGTCAGTGACTTGTCCCGAGTGAATGCCTCTAGGATGTGGGATCATTGGGTTGAGTGCTTAGTTGATTGTAGGGTGAGATGCCTAGTATAGCCGAGAGTTAGATTTTGTGTAACCCTCAGATTGGGTGGTGTAGCCACTACCCACTGATTTATCCTTCCCTTACCCTAAGCCACATTACAACCCTATACAAAGTCCCTCTTGATTACGAGCCCTGCGTTGCTTGAGAGAGTGTCAAGTGCGAAGTCTAATATTTTTTGACCCTGAGCAGGCTTGCGAGTGATAGGTAGTTGACTACCCAATATAAGTGAGAATAAATTGATCCTATCCACTGAGTGTCAGTTCTCGTGTATGGTCTGTTTAGTGCGAAAGTTAGGCTAAACAGTTGAGGGTGTTGGGTTTACATGAATACTGCTTTTGGCATTTGAGTGAGGCGAATGACTAGCGAATAGGGTGATGCATGTCATGATTTGTTCCGAGTAAGGAGGAGCTGTGAATACAGTAGTTCTAATGCAACTTGCTTGGGGACAAGCAAGAACTTAAGTGTGGAGTTGTGATGTGCGTGTGAACGGACACACATCGACCTATGTTTTGTACATATTTTGTCCATGCTTTATTCTCATTTCATCGTATGTCGAGTATGTTTTTATGCATTTTGTGTTTATGTTGAGGAGCGGGAAATCTGTCGATATTTGGTGGTTTTGTAGGTGATTCCAGGAAGATTGACAAAGTAGTGAGGCGTGGTGTGATGGCGGATATGAAGGTCTGAAGAATTGGAGAGTCGGAAGTCGACAGAAGGCAAACTGATGAGATCCAGCGACCCGCTAGAAAAGCCAGCGACCCGCTGGATGTGAGCAGATGATTTCCAGCGACCCGCTGGAAAAGCCAGCGACCCGCTGGATTGCCCGGAAAAACTTTGAAGACCTGTTTAGTCAAATTAGGACTTCTCTTTTAGGTTGGTCTATAGAAGGCCTTGAACTTTAGGTTAAGGGGACTCTTGAACGTTATCACACAAGAGATCAACCCTAGCTACTTTTTGCTTTCAATTTGGAGAATTGTGATCGGCGACTCGAATTAATCAATCAATGAGCTATTTTCATAACTCGTGGTCAGGTGTTGTCTTTTCATTCATCTGCTTGATCATTAATTGTTTGGTTAATTCGTGTTGAGTGTTCGCGTGTTAAGAGTGACAAACTTAGTACGTAACATAGATCACGTTCTCGTTCTTTTGTTTGTTAAGTTAGTTGATCGTTGTGCAAATTCAGGATTGACAACCCTAGTTTGTTCGGTGCTTCGTAGTAATTAATCATAATACAATCATTCGAATTGAGTTGCTTAGATTAAAATTGCGAATTCATAATCCAGTACTTAGAGAATTGATTAATTTGTCCCTGTGGAGACGATCTTACTTATCATTCTATTACTTGATCGATCGTGTTCTCTTGCACGTAATTTAGACCCGATATTTATCGCATCAGTACTAGTAATCTCGACTTTGTGTTCTACTTTGGCTCCCTGTGGCTAGGAGTGAGCAAGTAATCCGGTATCTGTTGTCTGAATTCGAATCCAAAGTTTTTTCAGATTCGAATTCGGATTCAGATAATTTTGAGTTCAGATTCAGATTCGGATTATCCGAACTGTTAATGTCCAATTTGGATTTAGATTCAAATATTAAAAAAACTAGTTCGGATATCCAAACTATTCGATTTTATTTACATGTTAAAAATTAAGGTAAGCTGTAGGTATAGGTATGGACGCCTTATGGGTTGGGCCTGGAGTCACTTAATTGGATTGTTTTATTAGTATTTTTAACTTTTTATTCCTTAAAGCTTCTTTCTTCCTCCCTCGTAATTTTTTCTTTGCTTTATCCATGAAACCCTAAAAAATTTGAAATAACTAATGCTTATCTTATATCCGTTTCTTCCACTACCACTACAGTCTTCGATGATTATTGAGCGGCCCAACCATCTCTGACTTTGACTTTCTCTTGCTCCAACAAGCTTCATAGCCTACATTTCTAATGGTATTTATTTTCTTTATCTATCTGAATTTTTTGTTGTCTCCTAACATGGATGTGGGTCTATTTAGATCTAAAGAGTACATATGCATGAGAAGTATCTGTAATCATTGGCTTGCTACAGCGACTAGGACATTGACTTAAGAGGCCAAATGCCTTAGGGCAAGAAAAATAATTGCCGATATCTTCACTACCTTAAGTTTAGGGATTTTGGGCTTCGTGTTGTTTGCTGGATTGATTCACATGTAGAGTAAATTGGGTTATGGTCTTAACTTTCTGTTTTGGCTTTGATCGATGCTTTTGTATTATTTACAGGATGAATTCTGTTTTGGTTTTAATCGATGCTTTTGTATTGTTTATAGGATGAAAATATGAATGTTGAGGTTGAGGAGACCGCTGTCACCCCTTTAACAGATAGTTCCATTGCATCAGCCACTATAATCAAAAGAAAAAAAGGATATATCATCTAGATCTGAATATTGGAAGAGCTTCTAAAAATTCACTAAAGGAACTGATACGATGGCCCGATGTCTCTACTACAAGAGAGAAGTATGTGCCAACACTCAAAACGGAATGGGTCCCCTCAAAAACCATTTGCTTGCTTGCAAGGTGAAGCATATTTCAGACTTTAAGCAATCATAATTAGTAATTATGGGATTACATGGTGAGAAATTTCTTATTCCTTACAAATATGATTATGAGGCAGTGAGAAAAGCTTTGACAATGATGATAATTTTGGATGAGTTACCTTTCAAATTTGTTATGGGGTTAGGATTTAGGCTATTTATGGAAGCCGTATGTCCGAGATTTCCTATTCTATCACGATGGACTATTCAACGTGATTGTTATCAAATGGTTATTGGTGAGAAAGAGAAGATGAGAGACTTTTTTAAAAAGTCGGGTTAAAGAGTTTGCCTAACTACTGATACTTGGACATCTTTGCAAAAATTAAATTACATGTGTGTGACGACTCACTTTATTGACGAGCGTTGGACGATGAACAAGAGGTTATTGACTTTTACTCCTATATTTTCATATAAAGGGAAAGACATAGGAATTGCACTAGAAATGTGTTTAAGAGATTGGGGAATTGATAAAGTATTTACTATCACTGTGGATAACGCAAGTGCTAATGATGTTGCAATTACTTATGTGAGAGACAAGTTAAAAAATAAGAGTTTTGCGGATGGCAAGTTCTTTCATTTGAGATGTGTTGCACATATACTACATCTAATTGTGAGTGATGGATTACATCTTTGTGAGGATGCTGTGAGTAAAGTTCGACTTGCTGTTAAGTATGTGAAAAGTTCACTTGGAAGGTATGCACTTTTCAAAAGTGCTATAGCATCTAACATCTTGTAGGTTGAGTTCCATCTAGGTTGAGCTTGGATGTGAAAACTAGATGGAACTCAACCTACAAGATGTTAGATGCTGCATAAAAATTTTAGAGAGCTTTTGAGAGGTTTGAAGATATGGATCCTTTATTCAAGTTTACTCTTTGTGATGATGATAAGAATAGTTTAGTCCCTACTTATGAGGATTGGGAGAAGGTGAAGAAATTGGTGGCCATCTTGAGACAGTTTTACAATCTGACGATAAAAGTTTTGGGATGTGATGTGCGTGTAAACGGACACACATCTACCTATGTTTTGTGCATATTTTGTCCACGCTTTATTCTCATTTCATCGTATGTCGAGTATGTTTTTATGCATTTTATGTTTATGTTGAGGAGCGGGAAATCTGTCGATACTTGGTGGTTTTGTAGGTGATTCCATAAAGATTGACGAAGTAGTGAGCCGTGGTGCGATGGCGGATAGAAAGGTCTGAAGAATTGAAGAGTCAGGAGCGAAGAAGGCGAGCTGTTAACTTCCAGTGACCCGCTGGAAAAGCTAGTGATTTGCTGGGTTTGAGCAGAAGATTTCCAGCGACCCGCTGGAAAAGCCAGCGACCCGTTGGATTGCCCGGGAAATCTTGGAAGACCTATTTAGTCAATTTAGGACTTCTCTTTTAGGTTTTGTTTTATGTTGGCCTATATAAGACCTTGAATTTTAGGTTAGAGGGACTCTTGAATGTTTTCACACAAGAGATCAACCCTAGTTCTTTTTGCTTTCAATTTGGAGAATTGTGATCGGCGACTCGGATTAATCAATCAACGAGTTATTTTCATAACTCGTGGTCAGGTGTTGTCTTTTCATTCATCTTCTTGATCATTAATTGCTTGGCTAATTCGTGTCGAGTGTTCGCGTATTAAGAGTGACGAACTTAGTACGTAACATAGATCACGTTCTCGTTCTTTTGTTTGTTAAGTTAGTTGATCGTTGTGCAAATTTAGGATTGACAACCTTAGGTTTGTTCAGCATTTCTTAGTAATTAATCATAATCCAATCATTCGAATTGAATTACTTAGATTAAAGTTGCGAAATCATAATCCAATACTTAGAGAATTGATCCATCTGTCCCTGTGGAGACGATCTTACTTATCATTCTATTACTTGAGCGATCGTGTTCTCTTGCACTATTTTAAACCCGATATTTATCGCATCAAGTTTTTGGCGCCATTGCCGGGGACAGATTTAATCAATCTGTCTTTAATATTGGATACAGTCTTCACGATTTTGAGACTAAGCTTTTTGCACCCTTGTTGTTCCTCACTACGCCTGATCCTTTTTGTTGAGTTTTGCAGTGAGTGAAGGCGCAAGAGGTGTATGCCACACACCCGTTCTGATAATCAACCCCTTCTTGAGTATGACCCCGAAATTGAACGAACCCTTCGCTCGAGACTAAGGGACCAACACAAAAAAGAGATGGCAGATCAGAACCGGGTAATTAATGTTCCCGCGAATAATAACAGGAGAAGGCAGACGCATCCTAGGCTGGCTGACCTTCGACCTAGTATCGAGTATCCAGCTGTGGAGGCCAATAACTTTGAGATCAAGTCTGGCCTTATTAATCAGGTTCGTGAAGATCAGTTTGGGGGCAATCCTTCAGAAAACCCTGTGAAGCACATCCAAACCTTTGAAGATCATTGCTCGACAGTCAAATACAATGGAGTCTCAACAGATGCACTCAAATTGTGACTATTCAAGCACAATATAAAGGATGATGCTAGAGAATGGGTTGACGGATTCCCTGCAGGCACTTTCACCATATGGGACGAGCTTGCAGATAAATTTCTCGAGAAGTACTACTCGCCAGGTAAGACTACTCAACTACGTAACAAAATTTCACAGTTTAAGCAACAGGTTGGCGAGTCTCTACATGAAGCATGGCATCGCTACAAGAAGCTACTTCGTGACTGTCCACACCACCAGATTCCAGAATGGATGCTCATCCAAACTTTTTACAACGGGTGTGAATCACAAGTTCGAATCAGCTTGGATGCAGCAGCTGGAGGTGATTTAATGGAAAAGGAAGAAATTGAAGGGTTCTGCATTATTGAAGCCATGGCCACCAACAATCACGAGTGGGGAGATAGGGTAGAAAGGAAAAAAGTGGCCAGTGTACAAGACAATAGTGAGATCACTGCGCTCAAGGCACAGGTGGCAACTCTCACACAATTAATCCAAGCCTCATACGCACCAACCCCCACACCGGCTCAGGTTTGCGAGATCTGTACTGGACCTCATGTTACTGATAATTGTTCTTTTCTAGCCGAATCTGTGAATTATGTGGATAATAATAACAAGAACAATGATCCATATTCTGCCACGTATAATCCGGGTTGGAGAAACCACCCAATTTTTTCGTGGAGAAATAATGTAGGTCAGCAGGTACCCCAGCAACCCAACATCCCTATGGCTGCTAACAGTGCTCAAGGCCCTCAGCCACAACAACCTTAGAATTACCAACAAAAGTGGCAAAAACAGCCACCACCTCAACAAGATCGGAGGAGTGAAGACGAGTTGAGGAAGCAAGTTCTCAGTCATGAGGCCACGATCAAAAATCTGGAGATTCAGATAGGTCAGCTTGCACTTCAATTAAACGCAAGGCAACCGAGAACACTTCCAAGCAACACAAAAACCCCTCCTACCCAGCAAGAACACTGTAAGGCAATCACAACCAGAAGTGGGCTAGATTTGGGGAAGAACATCGCAAGCTCAACATCGAAACCATCTGGGAACCCAGTGAGTGAGGAAGAAGAAGAACTTCGGGTGAATCCTACAGTAGTCGAGAAGGACAAGTCTACCAAAGAAACTATCAAGCCAGTACAAGAGAGAAGATACCCTCCTCCACCATTCCCTCAAAGAGTTAACAAACAAGCTTCTCATCCTAGCTATCAGAAGTTCCTGGAGTTATTCAAGAACCTCCACATCAACATTCCACTGCTCGATGCATTTGAGCAGATGCCTACATACAGAAAGTGGATTAAAGAGTTCATTTCGAAGAAAAAGAGCATAGAAGACTTCGAGGTTATACCTTTGACTAGGGGATGCAGTGCAGTTCTAAGCCAGGATCTTTCTCAGAAGATGAAGGATCCCGGCAGTTTCACCATACCTTGCACCATTGGCGATCAGATTTTCAAGAAGGCGCTTATTGATCTAGGCTCCAGCATAAACCTCATATCGTACTCTATATTCCAAAAGCTTGGATTAGGGGATATGAAGTCTACATCCATAGTTCTCTAGCTTGCAGATAGATCAGTGGCTAGGCCAAAGGGGATTATCGAAAATGTGCTTGTAAAGGTTGATACGTTAATCTTTCCGGTGGATTTCATTGTTATGGAAATAGAAGAAGATCGTGATGTGCCACTCCTCCTAGGTCGACCGTTCCTTGCAACAGGAAAAACAAGTATTGATGTGGAAAAGGGAGAGCTATGATTTAAAGTTTGCGACGATGAGATCGTGTTTAATGTCTTCGACGCAGCCAGGTATCTGTCTGTCGATGATGACTGTTATAGGATTGACGTGATAGACGAGATTGTGAGCAGTTTAGAGGCCTCCACCAAAAACAACTTGGAAGTAATGCGGGAGTCTAAAGTGGAAGAGGCTGATTCAGAAGCAATAGAGCAAGTATCATGGGTGCATATAGCAGAATCACTAGAGCTGGACAGCACACCCAGAGTCAAGCTGCAAGCATCTATTCTCACACCACCTGAATTGGAACTCAAGCCACTACCAAGACATCTGAAGTACGCCTACCTGTGTGAAGGTAATAAGCTTCTTGTAATCATCTCTGCATCGTTGACGCATGAGCAGGAAGAACAGCTCATCAACGTGATTTCAAGGCACAAAAAAGCGTTGGGATGGACACTTGGTGATATGAAAGGCATTAGTCCATCTCTTTGTCAACATAAGATCATTTTGGAGGAGGACTTCACACCATCAGTGGAAGCCCAGCGAAGGCTCAACCTAAAGTTAAAGGAAGTGGTCCGGAAGGAAGTAATCAAATGGCTTGATGTTAGCATTATCTACTCAATTTCAGATTCTAAGTGGGTAAGCCCTACTCAGTGCATCCCAAAGAAAGGAGGTATTATAGTTGTTCCCAACGAAAACAATGAGCTTATCCCTACATAAGTAGTAGTGGGGCATCGGGTTTACATTGATTTTCAGAAGCTGAACAAAGCTACCTGAAAGGATCACTTCCCTCTGCCATTTATTGATCAGATGCTAGATAGACTAGCAGGTCATGCGTACTACTGCTTCTTGGATGGTTGCTCTGGTTATCTTCAAATTCCTATTGCACCTGAAGATCAAGAAAAAACTACCTTCACCTGCCCCTATGGTACTTTCGCTTTTTGCCGAATGCTGTTTGGACTCTGTAATGCACCTACCACCTTTCAGCGGTGTATGATGGCAATTTTTTCTGATATGGTTGAGCGTCAAATCGAGATCTTTATGGATGATTTCTTAGTTTTCGGAGATTCATTTGAGAGATGCCTTCTGCATTTGGGACAGGTTTTAGAACGCTGCAAGGAGACTAACCTGGTGCTCAACTGGGAAAAATATCATTTTATGGTTACTGAAGGAGTGGTCCTTAGCCACAAAATATCAAGTGACGGGCTAGAAGTTGACAAGGCCAAACTGGAAATCATCGACAAACTTCCCCCTCCACTATCTGTAAAGGAAGTACGGAGCTTCCTAGGCCATGCTGGGTTTTACAGGCGGTTCATCAAGGACTTCTCAAAAATCATAAAGCCGCTATGCAAATTACTTGAGAAGGATGTTCCCTTTATCTTTGATGAAGAATGCAAGTCAGCCTTTAAGCATCTTAAGGAAGCACTTGTCTCCACACCGATCATTATAGCACCCGATTGGGATCTACCATTTGAAATCATGTGTGATGCAAGTGACTACACAGTTGGCGCTGTACTCGGTCAGAGAAAGACCACAGGATTTCATGCTATTTACTATGCCAGCCGCACATTGGACACTGCTCAAGTCAATTATGCCACGACGGAGAAAGAATTTCTAGCAGTAATCTTCTCCCTTGATAAATTCTGTTCATACCTGCTCGAAAGCAAAGTGACGGTATATACAGACCATGCAGCTATACGCTACCTCTTCACTAAGAAGGACTCCAAGCCCAGACTCATCAAATGGATCCTCCTTCTTCAAGAGTTCGACATCGAAATACGTGATCGAAAGAGAGCGGACAACCCAGTGGCTGATCATCTTTCACGCCTTGAGAACCCATTGGTAACATCTATCTCTCCTATTAATGAATCTTTCCCTGATGAACAATTATATGCGCTAGATGTCATATCTGTGCTTTGGTATGCTGATTTTGTTAATTACCTTGTTAGCAACATCATACCCCCTAACCTTTCTTCCGAACAGAAGAAAATATTTTTACATGATGTCAGGTTTTATGTATGGGACGAACCGTACCTGTTCAAACAAGGAAAAGATCAACTACTATGCTGGTGTGTACCTCAGGAAGAGCAAGAAGTCATCCTCCATCACTGCCACAACTCACCTTATGTAGGCCATTTTGCTGGCGAGCGCACTGCTGCCAAAGTTCTTCAAAGCGGTTTTTACTGGCCCTCTCTGTTCAAAGATGACATGGAGTTCATGAAGAAATGTGACCGCTACCAATGGATAGGAAACAAATCCCATCGTCATGAGATGCTCCAGCACGGAATCATGGAGGTGGAAATATTTGACGTATGGGGAATTGATTTCATGGGACCGTTCCCACCATCTAACTGAAACCTCTACATACTCCTCGTAGTGGACTACATTTCCAAATGGGTGGAAGCGGTGGCTCTCCCGACAAATGATGCAAAGGTAGTCACTAAATTCTTGCAGAAAAATATTTTTAGTCATTTTGGAACTCCCAGGATTCTTATCAGCGACGGAGGAAAGCACTTCCGCAATAATTTGCTCGCCAATGCACTGACAAAATACAGAGTCATTCACAAGATCGCTATAGCCTATCATCCTCAAACTAGTGGTCAAGTTGAGGTGTCAAATCACGAAATCAAGAGAATCTTGGAAGTCACGGTAAACCCATCGCAGAAGGACTGGTCTAGCAAGCTGGACGATGCACTATAGGCCTACAGGACAGCCTACAAGACCCCCATCGGAATGTCACCATACCAACTGGTTTATAGGAAGGCATGTCATCTACTAGTCGAGCTTAAACACAAGGCATACTGGGCACTCCACCGACTAAATCTAAACCTCGACAAAGCTGGAGAAAGACGCTTGTTGCAACTCGAAAAACTCGAAGAATTTTGACTAGGAGCATATGAAAACGCCAAGCTTTACAAAGAGAAGACCAAAAGGTGGCATGATAAAAAGATCCTGCACCGCGAGTTCTCTACGGGTCAACAGGTACTTCTTTATAACTCTCGTCTTAAACTTTTCCCAGAAAAACTCAAATCGCGATGGACTGGACCTTACACCATTGTCATCATATCACCTCATGGCGCCATCCAAATCCATAATGATGACACTAGGGAGGAGTTCAAGGTAAATGGACAACGATTGAAGGTTTACCTCGGTGACCATTTCGTCACTCAAGAAGGCTGCATGGACCTTCATGATCCTGTGCCTCTGTAAGACTACACCACCGTCAAGCTAATGACGTTAACTTAGAACTACCTCCTTCATCTTCTTTTCATTTTCGCAAAATTTAGAGTCACTCGTTCGAGTTTCCCTAAATTTGTGGGTTTATAAAGGAATGTACATAGTGTCACCCTCGAAAAAAAGGGTGTGTTCGTGTTTTTTTTTTTAATTTAGTTTTACAGGACCAATAGGCTAGGGAAGATACGAGACCAGATTCGAGGAAAAAAGGCGATCCAGTGAAACCCAGCAACCCACTAGAAGTGGCTAGGGTGAAACCCAGCGACCCGCTGGGAATTCCAGCGACCCGCTGGAAATTCTAGCGACCCGCTAAAAGTCGATCGAGACAAACCCAGCGACCCACTGGGATTTCTAGCGACCCGCTGGAAGTTCGAGGGTTAAAACCCCCGAGTTAAACCCCCTCCTTCACTTTTCCTCTTCTCCAAACTTCCTCTCTTCCAAACTTCTTCTCCTCCACAAACACCAACCATCCCAACACCACACACCTCCACCCATACATCCTTCTCAATCATCACGACCAATACGACCCAACCAACGCCACGCCACCCCACCATTCCGACCACCGCGCAATCCTCCCCAATTTCAAGTTTTTTTTGTTTTCCTTTTACTTCTCCCTTTTTTTGCAGATCCCGTACTCACAGCTTCGAGTCTCCACTAACCATCGACTGGGCTTTGCTGTGCTCGCCAAGATCTCTCTGTCAAGCCGTTGACCGCCGTTGACCTCCATTGACCACCGTTGACTACCGTTGACTAGCCATTGACTTTTTCTTCCAACCTTCTCCATGGCTCCAAAGCGCAGCAGAACATCTTCCCATCACCCCGATGAGTCGAGCTCTGCTCCACCTCTGTCGGTCAATATAGCACAAAGGTATGGCACACCTTTTCCCATCTTTAGTGAGGTTGAAGGTGAGCGGTTTACTAAATTCGTGGATTGTAGGTTTGTTGAATATTTGACAATTGATTGGAGTGAGATGCATGAGCTTGGCATTGAGGTTGATTTACGCCATGCCTTAGATAATCTAGGATGGAATTTGTTTGCTAACATGAGCGTAGATGTTCACCCCGAGGTAGTTATTGAGTTTTATAGCACTGTTACATTAGCTGCCAATGATGTGTGTTTCACTACACAACTTTACGGTAGACCAATCACTGTAGATGAACAACTGCTTGTTAACATTCTTGAACTTCAAGCTGGGGGTGGGGCTTTTGATTTTAAGAACAATAGGGCTACACAAGTAGGGTGAAAGGACCTAACCGGTCTCCCTTACTATAGAACACAGCCTCCTGCTAGCCTCCTCCCCAACCTCTATATGGTTGTGTTACACCATTTTATGTGTGCCTGCTTTAGTGGTCAGTATGAGAATAACTGTCTCACCCACCCCCAGATCTATGCCCTTTCTTGTGTCAAGAACCGGAAACCATTCAACACTGTTAAGCTGATTTGCGATAATATTCGACGTACGTTGAACATGACTGACCCCAAATGGCTAGAACTTGGCCACATTGTTGCTCTGCTGATTCGTCACTTTTTGCCAGGTAGGGACTCCCCTCCATTGGCTAACATTTTTCGGCCGACGATCATCACTCGCGACCAGCTAGTGAGGTGGCACTTGCTCTACAAACAAGACACTCCGCACGGCACATTCCTTTACAAGGAAGTACCATGGGAAGATCGCCAGGCTGTCCGGGACTAGTTGCACACGTCCGAAACCAATGATCCTCCAAGTTTTGACTTTGAGCAACGACTAGAGAACTTAGAGGTCTAAGTCTAGTCTCTCGCTTCCGATCATGCCGCATTCTGGAGTCAATACCAAGCCGATCAAGAATACAACCATGCACAGTGGGAGTGGCTTCGGGCGAATCTACCATATCAGCCTCCTCACCCATGAACAGGTGTTACCGCTCCTCTCTTTCCTTCCGTTAGTTTTGGTTTTTGTGCTTTGTTTTTGCCTGTTGCTTGCTACTTCACATTGAGGACAATGTGTTCTCTAAGTGTGGAGTTGCACGTTGTGTGCATTGTGATGTGTTAGGAATGTTTTACTTTATTTTCTTTTGTTAACATACGCATGTGATCGAGTCTGCTTTATGTGGCGTATGTTTGTGATTGAAGTGTTGAGTCGTTTACAATTGATGAACATACCTCCGAGAACCTAGAGTGACCACTGAATCTTATTGCTTAGTTAGGAATTGAACTAGAATATCGTGAGCGGAATTATGTAGGCTCAACACCCTTGGTTATTTATGTTGATAGTTGCACTAGGTGGACCATGCTTGAGAGCTTGATGAGTGACCTTGTAAGAAATTTGTGCCGAAGGATGAGACTACCGTCTCTATTTTGTTCATGAGGTGCTTGTGTGTTTCGGGTAATGGAAGTAGTATATTAGCACTTGGCATGATTTCGCAGTGTGGGGTGAGTTATATATCAGGGGTCATTTTGATGTTGAACTTAGAGCCTTAGAGCTAAAAACCCGTTCTTATCCATTGCATGGCCCCATTAAGCCTAAACCTTTTTATTGAGTTACTAGTTGCACACCATTACATGAGCCAATATCTAACCCCCACCTACCTTTAGCTACTTAATCCGAGGGATTAGGATATCAATTGTGGGGTGATTTTGTAAGGGTGCATCTTGTAGTATAGCCGGGGTCTTGATTATCAATTGGGTTTAAAAAGGGTAGAATTGAGGCCAACAGTCAAAAATCGGGATAAGTTATTATCAAATGTGCATGAAGTTATGAAAGAAAAGAAAAGTTCACAAAGGAAAAAAAAAGAAGAGAAGGGAAGAAAAATGAACAATGAAAAAGAATGGAAAAGGTTCCTTGTGAAAATGTGAAAAAAAGAAGAAATCGAAAAGCACACCAAAAAGTTAGTAACTTATCCCGAGTGAATGTCTCTAGGATGTGGGAATATTAGGTTGAGTGCTTAGTTGTTGTAGGGTGAGATGCCTAGTATAGCCGAGAGTTAGATTTTTGTGTAACCCTCGGATTGGGTGGTGTAGCCACTACCCACTGATTTATCCTTCCCTTACCCTAAGCCACATTACAACCCTATGTAAAGTCCCTCTTGATTACGAGCCCTGCGTTGCTTGAGAGAGTGTCAAGTACGAAGTATAATATTTTTTGACTCTGAGCATGCTTGCGAGTGATAGGTAGTTGACCACCCAATATAAGTGAGAATAAATTGATCCTACCCACTGAGTGTCAGTTCTCGTGTATGGTCTGCTTAGTGCAAAAGTTAGGCTAAACAGTTGAGGGTGTTGGGTTTACATGAATATTACTCTTGGCACTTGAGTGAGATGACTGACTAGCGATAGGATGATGCATGTCGCGATTCGTTCCTAGTAAGGAGGAGCCGTGAAAATGGTAGTTCTGATGCAACTTGCTTGGGGACAAGCAAGAACTTAAGTGTGGAGTTGTGATGTGCGTGTAAACAGACACACATCTACCTATGTTTTGTGCATATTTTGTCCATGCTTTATTCTCATTTTATCGTATGTCGAGTATGTTTTTATGCATTTTGTGTTTATGTTGAGGAGCGGGAAATCTGTCGATACTTGGTGGTTTTGTAGGTGAATCCATGAAGATTGACGAAGTAGTGAGGCATGGTACGATGGCAGATAGAAGGTCTGAAGAATTGAAGAGTCAGGAGCGAAGAAGGCGAGCTGTTAACTTCCAGCGACTCGCTGAAAAAGCCAGCGATCCGCTGGGTTTGAGCAGAAGATTTCTAGCGATTCACTGGAAAAGCCAGCGACCCGTTGGATTGCCCGGGAAATCTTGGAAGACCTATTTAGTCAATTTAGGACTTCTCTTTTAGGTTTTGTTTTATGTTGGCCTATATAAGACCTTGAATTTTAGGTTAGAGGGACTCTTGAACGTTTTCACACAAGAGATCAACCCTAGTTCTTTTTACTTTTAATTTGGAGAATTGTGATCGACGACTCGGATTAATCAATCAACGAGTTATTTTCATAACTCGTGGTCAGGTATTGTCTTTTCATTCATCTTCTTGATCATTAATTGCTTGGCTAATTCGTGTCGAATGTTTGCGTGTTAAGAGATATGAACTTAGTACGTAACATAGATCACGTTCTCGTTCTTTTGTTTATTAAGTTAGTTGATCATTGTGCAAATTTAGGATTGACAACCTTAGGTTTGTTTGGCGTTTCTTAGTAATTAATCATAATCTAATCATTCGAATTGAATTGCTTAAATTAAAGTTGCGAAATCATAATCCAGTACTTAGAGAATTGATCCATCTGTCCCTGTGGAGATGATCTTACTTATCATTCTATTACTTGAGCGATCGTGTTCTCTTGCACTATTTTAAACCCGATATTTATCGCATAAGGATACAAGTCGGTTAGTTCTCATTCTTTCTCTGATGATGTTGCTAATTTACATATTATCTTCCAGCAATGGAAAGATAGTAAGGATTTTAGCTTGACAGGTATGGCACTTCCTATGTGTGAAAAATATGAGAAGTGTTGGGGTAAGGACAAAATAAACGTGTTGTTCAATATTGCAGTAAGTCTTAATCCGAGGAAAAAACTTAGATTTCTGAGATTTACTTTGAATGACATGTATGGACGTCATAAAGGAGATGCACTGTTTGAGAAGGTGAACAAGGCTTTGAAAGATTTGTTTGATGAGTACAAATGCAAGTTTGGACCCTCGCTACTCACGCCGACAAGTTCTATTGACAGTTTTAGAACGTATAATATAAATAGTGATGGTGATGAAGATGATGATGAATGCATGACAACTCAAAGAATTAATCATTTCAAATTATAAGAACTTGGAGTTGGCAAAAATAACAAATCAGAGTTAGACAAGTACTTGTGAGAGGATCTTGAAGATGATAGTGAAGAATTTGATATTCTATCATGGTGGAACATTTTGAATTCAAGATTTCTCGTTCTTGGTCATATGGTCGCAACATTTTAGTAGCACCCATCTCTATTGTTGCTTTGGAGGCTACATTTAGTGCTAGGGGGCAATTACTTGATGCATTTAGGAGTTCATTATCTGCTAGAATTGTGGAATCTCTGTTATGTGCTCAAGATTGGCTTCGAGGCCAGTCATCACAAATCAATTTTGAAGAAGATCTTGACGAAATGGCTTGAAGATGGTAATCTTTTGGTTCTTTAATAAGACCTATTGTAAGCTATTTAAATGTTTAATTTTATCCATTAAAAATATCTTTTTATATGCATTATGATGCAGGTTTCTCATCAATGGGCATGGATGCTCAAAACAAGTATATTGATTGATTGTGGATGCTATTGTCGAGTGTTGACCCTTGCTGTTGCTTGAAAGACTTTTTATGTTATCAAAATGCTTAATCATTTTGCTACTGTGGACCCTTGCTTTTGCTACTGTCAACCCTTGTTTTTGCTAATGTCAACCCTTGCTTTTACTACTTTCGACAATTACTGAAATTTGGACTATGTAATGACTTTTTTATTATGTTATCGAAATACTTAATCATTTTAGTTTGCTTGCTTTTGTTGTAACTTGGAATTTTTGAAGTTATTGAGTTTGAATGAAATCTTGGAGGACTGGTCGTTAAGTTTTTCAAATAGTTCGGATTATCCGAATCCAAATTTGAAAAAAGTTCGGATATTCAGATTCATATATCTTAATATTCAGATTCGGACTCAGATAGGAAAATATAAGATTCAGATAGTTTGTATAAATTAGAATTTAGATAGTTTGAATTCGGATAATCTGATTGCTCACTCCTACCTATGGCTTGTCAAACTTCTTTGGATAATTTGGCTTCCAAGTAGCACTTGATGTAGCTTGTGTTCTCCCTCCTCTTTTCATCTGCTTTTCGATCTTATTGGCCATATGTACAATGTATTCCAATTTGACATACTATTGTAGCTCCACCTTGTCTTGAATTTCAGGATTGACTCTATTTAAAAACCTAGCCATCGTAGCTTTTCTATCTTTCTCCATATTGACTTGTATCATAGCCATCTCATCTGCTTGAAATAATCTTCCATACTCAAATTTCCTCGTCGTAGCCCTTGTAACTTCTTAAAAAGATCACAATATTAATGACTAAGAACAAAGCATTTCTTCATCATCACTTTCATCTCCTCCTATGTCACTATGGCATATTCTCTGTTATATCCCCTGTTTGTGATAAATTGATCCTACTAACTTATAGCATAACCAGTAAATTTAGTTACATCTAGCTTTACCTTCTTTGCCTCAAACAATTATGACAATCAAAATCAAATTCAATCTTCTTCTCCCATTCAAAATAAGCCCTCGAATTAGAATGACCTACAAAGGAAAGGAAGGTATTTTTAATTTGATACTTCCCAAATTATCATCTCCTCTCTGCCTGGCCTTGGCGTTCATTTCTCAACCTTCTAACATTCCTTGTGAAGCCTACGTCCTCATCTTGATCAAAATCAGTCTCATCTTCACTCATTCCTCCCATTGGTGCTCTCTTTCTTTAGGCATGAAGTACTCCTTGTGGTTGTTGGCTAGCACATGAATTCTCTATTACATTTAGGCATTGGTGTATTTGCTCAACCTCCACTCTCATCATTTATTTGAGCTTCCTTAAAATAATAATGGTCCTCACCAATCACTTCCTTACGTGTTTACTCTCAAAGTATGTTACACTTGGATTCACTCGTGCGCATACACTCAATTATTTGGTTCTTTTTTTCTCTCTAATATGCTCACCACTCTTATCTTTTTTCTCTCGTGACACTCTTTTTAGTTCTTGCTAAGATAGGAGAGATTACCTTGGCCTTCGTACACTTTAGTTTCCGAATCATCCTCTCTTCTTCTTGCTTTTGTTCTTGCCTTCTTGTTTTTATTCTTGCCTTCTTGCTTTCTCTTTCTTTTCCTCTTTAGTTTTTTATGTCTTTCGTTTCCACTTTTGTTTCTCTCTTTCTTTTCTTCTTTTCTTTCTCTTTTTATTTTCTTCTTTTATTTTTTGTTTCCTCTTTTCTTTCTCTCTTTCTTTTCTTCTTTTGTTTTTTGTTTCCTCTTTTCTTTTCCTATTTTGTTTTCTATTTTTGTTTCCTCTTTTTTTATTTTTTTCCTCAACGAGATGATGAGATAGAGAGCTATTTTGGAGCCTAAGATCTGATAATAAATGATATGAATTCTATGGAGAACTCATACCAACATGGATCGTCTACTCTAGGATGATGGTTGATCTTGCCCTGATGCCTTGCTCCTTTACATCGAATCTCAGTGTTGGCTACCTTAGACTCCTAGCAATAGTGAAAATACAAACCTTGATCTGCCTCAAACGGGGATGAGAAATCTGTTTGATAAGTGCAAGAAAAGTCCTAGCTGAGCAGACCAGCATGCAAGAACACCAAGAGTATCAAACTCATGAAATTTGCATACAAAAAGTTGTGTTCCTTTTATTGCTAAGAGTCTCTTTATATAGGCTCCAAAATATACAAAATTTCTAAGCAAAGCAACTCCTAAAGTGGAGCAAAATTATGGCCGAATTAGGCACTCTTAAAGAGAAACTTACTCTGGACAAATAAAGTACTAAACAAGAATTAAATCTAATCTTTAGAAAGTCTAAAAGCATATGTCTTAATCCTAAACAATCCAAAGGTTGCTAGAATATAATTTCCTAATCAAAATGATTGACTTTACTAAATAGCTTAAGTATAATCTGATGAAATTCCATTCTTTTAAAATAGGTTGAGCACGTCTAAAGTAGGTTAATACACATCCAAAATATGTTGATTTCCGTGTGTGCATGCTTCCAGAATAATACGTGCTTGCTAAGTTTCTAAAATAGCTCCAATGACGTGCTTGGGCCTTGCATGAACTCCTTGGTTGTCAATGGGCATGCAAGAATTGGTTTGAGCCCAAATCCATTGAATTAATCCTTTGAACTCAGCTTGAAACATCTTTGCTCTTGCTCTTGTGATTGGCCCAAATGGAACTCGAATTGGTTGTGGATTTTGTGGCTCAATAGTGGATGTGTTCACATCAGGTTCGTTGGTCGGGGTCTAATCCTCAGGACGATTCATGGGAATTCTACAATTACCTGAAGGAATGATTTCCCAGCAGTTCTTTGCGGACAAGAAACCTAAAGGCGAACAGTTCAGCAAGAGGAATCAAAGGTTCGAGGTCTATCTAAGGAGGAATCATCAACCCCAATCGATTTGGGGCTTAGGGTTCATGAAGGGGAATTAAGGATTTTTGTGACCAAAGACCCCGTTACTATTCCAATGGCTAATTAACGAGGTGCGACCTTACTGGCTGGAGGCGTTACGAAATTTAATTACGTCGATGGACATCGTGGACTTTTTTCGTTGCGGGTTTAGACCAGAGTGGGCTCGTGGGCTAGCGTACCTATTTAGCATAAAAGGGGTCGAGACCAAACTATTATTTTCTCCCCCGTTGCACCTCTGTGTGTTTAATTTCTATCTAGTCACCGTAATTTTATATTTGTATGCATTTAAGGACAAAATCTGCAGTTGTCATGTAGTCCCGAATTTGTTATGTACTACAAGGGCACAATTATCCTAGGGATTAATTAACCCTACTATATATATGAATGAGAAAGGAAGAGAAGTCATGCTTTTAGCCACCTCAAAAAGTTGATATCACCTTCCCCTTTTAAGAATAAAAATGGAAAGCAACTTGGTGTCCAAGAACCACCCTCTTTCGAGCTGTTCTGGAGCAAGGATCCCTTCGAAAAGAGAGGCAAGAACTGGGAGCAGAAGTTTTTTCAGTTCAGAAAGAACAAACATGTTGAGGTGTACTGATTGATTGGTCATTCATCTGTATCATTGAGTAGTTGGATTTGTTCTCTTAAGGTTCAAGAAGGAATCTTGTGACATATTTGGTGAACTTTTTATTAGTAGGACATGTTCAAGTTACATTCTTTTTCATGGCTATCCATATAAACAATTCCTTTTCTGACGAGTTCAAATGTTAGAAATTGTCATATTAAATTTGAAGCTACCAAAACCAGTCAAAAGTTAGAATTGTATTTGGTTTTACTAAACAACTCAGGTTCACCTTTCCTTTGCGCTATCTAGAACGACCGGCAACGTTATGGCAAATTATCAAATCCAAGAGTGAAAGCTATAAATGCCACTGACCAAAGTGGAAGAATTCAAATATTCGTTAGAAGTATTTTATTATTTTTAAAATTTTTTAATCGAATTGAACATAATTAATCAATTTATTTATTTTTTTTCCCAAATACTTAAAGAAAATCTATAAATGCCATTGAATTTTATTCAACACATTGCAAATCAAAGGAAATTAATATCATCATGACATTCCTTGGACCTCCATGTGTATTTTAGATTTGACTTTATTAGAGCCACCATATAAATTTAGCCTCTTTCCGAATAGTTTTTGCAACCCTCTCTCTCTTTGAGGATAACATTACAAGGCTATTGTTCTTGTATTTGAAGTCGGATTTCAATCCCCTGGCAATAACCCAATTGGTAAATCCTAAAATTATGCAGATCTCCTTAATATTTTTTCCATTTTGTTTGCAAGTTACCCGTCTTTCTTCCCTCTTGCTGTAATTGCTTTGTTCATCCTGTTTCTTCCCATGTTTTAGGATCACATTGCTTGGATTGTTAAATCCTGCTTAATTGTTTAGCCATTTATCCAAAAAAGTGATGTTGGTTTGTCTTAACATGATTTGACGATGATAAAGTTTCAACCTTTAGGTCATTCTAGATTGACACTTTTTCCATTGCAATTCCCCAAAAGATTTGAAGATTTCGTAACATGTTGGTTCGATGTGTTTTTCAATTGCAATTCCCCAAAATATTTGCTACCCTTTTTCCATTTCTTGGTTCATTGAACGCCTTTATCTGGTATGTGTGTTTCCTGCCCTGTTTCAATCAATTGATTGCACTTTTGGCTGTGTTTATATGTTAATCTTATCGGGTTTTCCACTCCAATCTGCAGAGGATCGGGCGGAGATAAGTGTTGGCTGATTGATACTGCTTATTCGCAGAGCAATGAGCCGTTACTCGGACCTTCAAAGGCCTGCTTCAGGTATGAATTCATCCCTGTGATGTGGGGAATCCTCGTTAATCATAACCGAGGGGTATTAGTTAAGTGCCACGGTACTGGCATTGGTAGTTTTTCATTTCTCGTAAGAGGCATCTTTCGAGTTATCTCCATTTGCATGGGTTTTATGATGCAAAGCAATTGTCCTAAACAAATGAAAGAGGTTTTCCCCCTTTCCTGTCAAAGTGGAATGGTCGTTGCGCCATCTCCAACTCCATGGTAAAACATTGATAACTAGTTGGTGGGATTATTAACTAGAGTAACTAGTAGCCTCACCTGGAAGGACAGTAGAACAGTTATGTCCTCACAAGGAAAACCTATTCATCTTCTGTATCCATAATAGGACAACATCTCTTGTCCATTCCTGTATTTTTCTGTCACTGTGTGATGCTTCCGACGAAATGAAAGTCCTCTTTGTGGCTTTCCCCCTGCAGGTAAAAGAAGATTAAGGGAATTATTGGTCCTGAGCGATAATCGTAACTGTGCTGATTGTGGAGCCCCAGACCCTAAATGGGCGTAAGTTTCGATATTTCTCTGGATTGTTTGTATCCTCTGTAATAAAATGCAGTAATGTAGAGCTGTCAAGATGTGCCTGATGAAACCTCGTTATTAATTTCAGCTCAGCAAATATCGGAGTCTTCATCTGCTTAAAATGTTGCGGTGTACATAGAAGTCTTGGCACACATATCTCAAAGGTAAGGGCTCCCAAAATGTTCAATTTCTGATGCCTTGATTCGTTTAGCTTGAAGTTGACTGCACATATATGGCAAGCTTTCTTTCGGTTCATAAGGCATAATGTGATATTGATTGTAAAAGGCTTTCATTATTAGATTTGTGATTCAGATTTCATTGTTGTGTTCATCCGGTTTTTGCAGGTTTTATCCGTCACACTTGATGAATGGTCAGACGATGAAATTGACGCCATGATTGAGGTTGGAGGGAATTCATCTGCTAATTCTATTTATGAGGCCTTTATACCTGAAGGAGTTTCTAAACCGGGACCAGATGCCAGTCACGATGAACGTAATAGATTTATCAGGTTAGGGAAGGATTGAGATCAAATTGTTCACAAATCTCTTTTATGTTTCAAAGCAAATTTATTAAAATTTGTTTCTTGGATGATTATTAACTTTTACATCTCATCACGTTTTTGGAGTCGGTTTAATTGCTCATTGTGCTTTCAAATCTGACTTATGCAGGTCCAAGTATGAGAAGCAAGAATTTTTGAAACCTAGCTTGCGGATTACTTCGGGAAAGAGTACTTCTGATTCTCTCCAGTCTAGTAGCTTTTCTAGGAAGATTTTAGATAGTTTTGGAGTCTCGAGTTCATCGCAAAACACGGTACATCTTATTAGAACTTCTTTTTCATCATCCAAGCCCGTGCTTTACTTTGTTCTTTAACTATTGACGCTAGTTGCAGTGTCGGTATCTTCTCATGACAGTAAGGTTTCATAAGAACAAGTGATGAAAGTAACATAATATGTAGAAGAGGCGCTTATCTCTAAGATTTGATGAATCTTCAAAATGAAGTACCTTAACATATGTAATTCCTATGTATTAAGGTGGTGATGTGGACACAGTCATGACGATAACCCCAACGTCTACATGTTTTTCGTACTTAAGGAATACATTATTGCTTCTGATGATGGAAGTTGGTTGAACAGGAAGGCATGATAGAATTCATTGGATTGTTGAAGGTCAAAATTAAGAAAGGTACAAACTTGGCTGTCAGAGACATGATGTCCAGCGATCCGTATGTGGTCCTTACTCTGGGGAAACAGGTGTTGCTTCCCACCTTGCCTCTCACATTTTTCATTTCTCGGTAGAGCTTCCTTCCATTGTAAACACATGTTTCTGTTGTATGAAGAGTTAAATTAGGCCAACTTTTCATTTAGGCCTTTAGAGTGAACCACGGAGATTTTAGACACACCCTTCATGGTGCTTCTTTTGTGATCCTTTGGTTTGCCTGGCAGCTCACCAACAGTGACATGTTTTCTTGCTTAACAGACTGTTCAAACGACTGTGGTCAAAAGCAACTTGAACCCGATTTGGAATGAGGATCTGATGCTCTCTGTCCCTCAGGATTTCGGGCCTGTAAAGTTGGTAAGCATTTTTTAACCATTTTCTTGTGCTTACCTGTTGGTTGATGGTTGAGAATAGATCATATGTAAGCAATGCAACATAAGTAGGTCTTCTGTGCCGATACTCGTTTCATGCTCTATAAATTTTTGAAAGCAAACTTTTAAACTATTTAGCAATATTTAGATCAAAAGGATTCACAGTGCTTTTGCTGGATAATGGTTACATATAAAAAAGAAAAATGTTCTTAAATTATATTACACTTACATTTTGGAATGGTTATTGCAGCAAGTTTTCGACTACGACACGTTCTCAGCGGACGACATAATGGGAGAAGCAGAACTCGACATCCAGCCCTTGATCACGTCGGCAATGGCATACGGCGACCCGGAAATGTTTGGCAATATGCAGATCGGGAAATGGCTGAAGTCTAACGACAATGCCCTCATCGAAGACAGCACCATAAACATCGTCGACGGGAAGGTGAGGCAGGAGGTCGCCATCAAGCTGCAGAATGTGGAATCTGGAGACCTCGAAATCGATCTAGAGTGGATGTCTCTTGACCAATAGGTACATACTTTCGATCCGGCCACGGATAATAAGGGCCTGTGATGTAGCTCCCTTGGTCTTATTCATACCCGAACTGGCAGGACAAAAAAAAAATCTTGCTTTCTGTAGTAATTGATTTATCAAATCACTTAACTTTGTAATCTTTGTATTATTGATATATATTGCAATTTCAGCAACCATAAAGTTTACAAGAAAAGTTGCCTGTGTGGTTGGTTCCCTTTGTGCACATTTATCATATTGTCGGAGTTGCACACTGCCTATAGCTATGAACACAAATGACCAATTTCGATGATGAAGTATCTCAGATCTTTGTCTTCCCCTCCATCTTAGAAAATGGTAGGGTAGGGCCAACCCACTAAAAGTGAACCCATGCCTCAACTTAAACCAAGTCAGAGTCAGAGTCGGCCTACTACGTTTACCCTATTGCAGCAATTCATCATTAATTGACAAAGGAAAGAAGGTATACTGAACTTTTGTGAAAATTTCAAAGATAATTGATTTGACATGCCGAAATAGGGGCATGGGACCAACGGGAAAAAATGTTGGGGACCATATAGTACATTGTTTTCAGTTTAAGAATGAATCAGTATATTTCCGCCGGTGACCATTTGGTCCAGTGGCATTGCGTGGGGTGGGGCTCCATGGTTCAAAACCTGGCCTCTACAAGTTGTAATAGATTAGGTTTCAAAAAAAAAATAATAATCAGTATATTTCTGCAAACTTTTGGGGTTAAATTGTATTTATTTTCCCCCAAAACTGAAAATCATTCTCAACTCTCAAGCACCTTCCCCCAAGCCAGCTTCTTTCCCATCCTAGGCTAGATGGCCCAGCCCAAGTAAGTAAATTAGCAAGGTTTTAAAAAACGACCCGGAGCACGACCCGCTTTTTGTGTCGTCTCCGGTTCGACCGGTCTGACCAGTTAGTACGGCGGTTAGTACGAATTTTTTTTTACATTTTTTAAGATATATCATATATATAAATACATTGTTCAATCGATAATCAATCAAAAAAATATATTTTGGCTCGACTTGATAATGAAGCCATGAAAGCTGACAAAGCTCAGTGGTTGTACCAATGGTGACCACAACGGAACCAAGCACAAGACAAGAATAAAAAAATTGGTTAAAAAATTCTCTTGAAAACCTTTGGGGATTTTAAGGTTCTGCCCGAAGCACAAGACAAGAATAAAAATACCAATCAGCAACCAAGCACGAAAATCATCCCATTATTTGAGAAGAATAAAAATCAAGCAGCAGAGTTCATTAGCTTCCTATCTCCATCTCTCACGAAACAAGCATCTTCTGTAAGTGCTCCTCATCTCCATCTCTCATCATTCTAACCAATTAAAGAAAGTAAGTAACCGATCTTACCTTGAGTCAATGATTAGGTTGTGGGCGTTTCATGTGAGCTTGAGGTAGGAGGAGGGAAGAACGAACTACACAGAACACGGAGGACGAAGGATGAACTCTAAGGAGGAGCTGGACGGGAGTGTCACCGCCGGAGCTGAACGGGATATGCAAGGAGGATAGGAGGGAAGGTCGTTTGGAATGGGATTTGGGAAGCTCAGATCTAGGGTTCGCGGATGGGAAAGGTTGGGAATTTTCAGTTTTGTGTAATTTGGGGTACAATTTTACAATTTTGCCCTTAAAGTTAAAAAAACCTTACTAACCGGTAATTTCCGAGTTTTTGGAACGTGCGGACCGCCCGGTTCAATCGGAAATTGGGCGGTTCGCAAGGTTAGTGTATTTATCGATAAACCCGGTACGGTATGCCCTGTGTTTCGCAGTCCGACCGGTCGGACCACCGGTCGGACCGCGTTTTTTAAAACCTTGTAAATTAGTGAATAAGACCCGTAGCAGCGTTACAAAATTGTAAGGAGATCTTTATTGCTTTTTAAAATTGTTACTCAACTTAAACATAAATTAGAAACCAAAATAAAAATATCATAAGGTATAGATAAATTAGTCGGTGAAAGTAGTGCGTTCAAAAGTCTTCCAATGGGACTAAAAGAATCATGGATTTTAAAAAACCAGGGCACATTGTATGCTTTCCATAAAGGAACAATCATCCAATTGGCAACTAGCAACACTTTGTGTCTTTGTCGTCTTGTCCTTCTCATTACGCGTGGATTCCTTACCTTACCTTTCTTCTTCCACTTTTATGTCCATTTCTAGAAAGCTAGAGACACAAAAAAAGTGTAATCTCTTGGAACACTATCATATGATTTGTTGCCTCGCCGAATGGTGGGGAACGTCTCATTATGGAAAATTCCACATAAATATTTTATAGTTTATACGATTTTTACTTGAGTATTTGTTGTTTAAAAGAAAAAATTACTCTACCTTAATTTAATTTTTTTCTTCCAAGTTCATCCAACCTAATTTGCTCTCTTGTTATCAAAACATGTCGTATAATCGCTTATGTGGACTGTAACTCACTTAAAAGACTCGATGATGATATGGCGATGTCCACTATGAAAATAGTACCAAATTTATTTTTAATTCTCTAAAATCTCTATATAACACTAAAAAAATCTAACCGTAACATGTAACTAATACTTATTTAATAATTAATACTCTCTCTCCAGCCACACAAAACAAAACGACATCCCATCTCCTTCATCCACCTAGAAACAATCCAGAAGGTGATTAACAAAGCCTTTTCTTGGCAACGATGGTGGGGATTAGTCATTGGTGAGCTCGAGTAATGGCAGCCTCGAGAACGATTGGCCTAGGCCACCTCAGGAGAGAGGAAGTGGGAAGAGAGAAATTTGGTACTAATTTGATAATTTATCCTTCGTCAATTTAGCACCGACTAATCTCACGTGGCAGTCTACGTAAGCGATTATACAATACAATTTGACAAAAAGAGGTCGAATCGAATCGGGTAAATTTGGGTGGCAAAAATTGAATTAAGTTTGACCATTTTTTTAAACCATAGATACCTATGTGAAAATTAGCAAAACTACAAGTATATATATATATATATATATATATATATATATTGAGAGTTACTAATTGTGGAATTCCTTTTCTGGGTAGTTTCTAGATGTCATTTTTTACAATCATAATGTTTGAATTTAAATCTTTTAAGGTAAATACAAAATTTTTATTACTTAAATTAACTCTCTATATTTGTCGGATTCTTTTATGGGTATTTTGATCCTTACTTTTTGAAGCAACTCACGGATGGTATGGTAGGGACATTTTACAAACATTGAAAAAAGAGGTCCTCGACATTTCCATAATTCAATTAAGCCTCGAGAAGACACCTATTCGCAATCATTTGATTATATGACTGACCTTCCCGATTGATCTCTTTTCGTGGCTAATTCATTCCCAATCAAGTTATAATTTAGAAAAATTAACATGAGAAATCCATAATTAAAGTTAAACAACTCCAATTGGCATCTATTGCAAGGTTTAGGGCTATAATTTATTTAGAATTGAATATGGTTGATCTCATTAATAAAAATACTAGTCTTAATTATTTTTAAGGGTCAAACATTACTTAATTTATAAAGAATATAAGTTTCTTGCAATAATGATATATCCGCATATCTTGTCAACTTGGAAAAATGTATAATATTTGAATACGTATTCTGAAATCTAATTTTTGAGACGACTGTGATCACTAACAATGACAAATTTTTCGTTACTAAATTTAATTATGACTACGATTTTACTGTTCAAACTCCAAATATTTAGTTAAAGCAAAATAATAAATACGATGCATTTGGAGGTGGGTACTCCTTATTTTTTAATTTGATGTTTAAATTTGAACAGATCATATTAGGATTTATTCTCTCAAATTTGAGGTGAATCCAAATTCTATTAAATTTGGTGTATCTCAAATATTGAGAAATGAACACTATCGTATTATATTTTAGCAGGTGATCTTTCTGTTAGAGTTTTTACATTCATAATTATCCGTTCCAATTCTATTGGTGTAGTTTTCAGAATTTAAAAACTAAATCCAGAGCTGAGCTGTCTATGAGTTAGTACAGTCAACAGAGGCCACAAGCTTGAAAGAGAGTGGTGTGCTTTGTGATTTAAGAATTAAGATAGCAACTACAAAGCAAAGACATGATTGATGTCTGATAGGGAGTTTTAAGAGTGTCTGGCCACAAATTTTCCATTGCAACTAGTTTCTTGCATCTCAGGCTACGCAACCAGTCAACTCTGCCATATGGGACCGGCTTCTCAATTAATTTGCCTTTTGTTATATATCTGCGAAAATTTTACACATATGAATGAACACATTATTCAATATACTCGAAAGTTAGAATTTTAGCACGTATGAGTGTTATGATTGTACCTACTATATCCACTCTCTTTCAGCTAGAAATTATATGGTTTTAATCAAAATTGCGTTGAGTAATCTTATGATCATCATCTTATAAAGAAACAAGAATATTTAAATTATTTATTTTTCAATAAAATGCAATTTCTGGATGAGCCATGAAACATTGTTGATTAGGTTGCCCTCGAAAGACTACCTAAACTATGTCGAGAAAAATTTCTTAAAAACTCAATTTCATCGAACATGCACATGCTCATGTTTTTTTTTTTCACCCATCCTCAATAACTATCAATACGAGTATACGACAAAAAACCAAGTTGCTATTATTTGAAGAACAAGTAACCAAAAGTTCAGATCCAGGTAAAAACCAAAAAAAAAAAGTTCAGATCCAGGACACTCCCACTGTTAATAAAACTAAATGTTGCATGCGTAACCAACCAATCACGATCAACATAAACAACATCTGATCCGATATCAGGATACGAAATACTTACTGAACCGACTAATAATATAACTACAAAGATTAATATAGTCATAAGCACAATGAACACTTAAAAGAATCTACTTAATTAAACTAACCCCTAAGCTAATACGAATTCGGATATCACTGGGACGACTTTCGAATTAGCAGCAGCACTATTTACATTTTTACCCTTCCCCGCGTCCCTAACGTCCACTCCACCGCCAACGCAGCAAGACGGCGCCGTTTCCGTCTTCCTCTTCCGAGAGAAACACATTGCCACGGAAACCGCCAGCAGCAATACCCCGAGGGCCCCGCAGGCCGAGCAAACCGCCACCAGGACGTGCCTCACGTGATCCCGATCCCCTCCGCCGCGGTCGCCGCTGATGCTCCTCCACCACGACGTGTCGTTCACAGACGCCGCCCAGGGAAGTGCCGCCGGAGGGGGCGGAGGGGGAGCGTAGCCGAAGAATTTCTCCATCTGAGGGGGGAATCCGGCCGGCGCCGGCGGGGAGGTGTCCAGGCCGTGGTCGGAGGGACGGAGGTCCGTCGCGGCCGCCGTTACCACCATCGCAGCGGTTATCGCGAGGCGCTTGAAAGTAATGGCGCCAATGGAGAATAACGGAACCATTTTCATTATTTTTTATTTTTTATTTTTGGAGTTCCTTTTTGTGAGTGAGTATTAGTGGGAGACGATCGTATTTAAATGAGTAGGTATTGGAGGAGCTGCCTCTTTTTTTTTTCTTTGACGTTTGTGGTCGACTGGTGTGTATTTTCTCTATTATTTGCTGGTGCACCAATCACCATAATTAATTATATAATCATATGGAATTGGTTAGTATAAAAAATAACATAATTATCGCACACATAATTGAAATTCCCATCATAGGATTTGGATTCGTTGATGTTGATATTTCGGCAACACCAAGCCAAAAAACATTGGAGATTAACGGCACATCACCTCGACTGCATATTACACTAGCGGTACATCTCAATGGTATATTATTACAGCTGCGTATCAATTTTATACGAATTAGGGCAAACTATTATTGTTGTTCATGTGTGTCGTGTCATTTTGAGTTCACGTAGTACGATATGTTGTCTAAATAGTATTGTTAGTTCACGTTTCAATTTTATCAAATTACAAAATTAAAAAATATTTTATTCTTACATGATGATACATGACCTTTTAACGGTGTAATAATTTTCAAGATTTTTTTATTAACTTAAAATTATATTACAATTTTCTTCAAAATTACAAAAACTGTATTTTAGTCCAAAATAAATGATGAATTGACATTTAGTACTCGACATTTGTTAACTAAGTTAAAATAATATCATAACAAATTCATTACGAGTTGAATGCAGTCGGTACTCTTTGTTTGATGTACATGAGAAGTTTATAGAGATTGTCATAAATATGGGAGTTGGATCGTAAAGTAAAGCGCGTGAATTTCTGGAAGGGGGACCAAAAGGTTCACAAGAAAAGTCCACAATCCACCACCCTATATGCTACGAAACCTAAAATTGGATAATAAAAATACTCTAGGGCTAGTGAAGTGGTTGAGTGGGCCATGTTTCTTTGCTTTGTTAATGCATGCTTTGACAAATTTTCTATAAATAAAACAGTAACTATAATATGTACTGATTATAAGCTATCCTTGTTTTTGCTTAACGAGTTAAATAAAACTAAGAGAAAACAAAATTGTCAACACAAACTAAAGGGAGCAGCTTGCACCAACTTTTGTTGAAAATCTTTGTCCACAATAACGTTAAAAATTGTAATGAATGTATAGGGATGACAATGTGAAGGATCTAGTTCATATATATTGAATCCAAATACATGTATTAGATCCGAAAGTTGGAGCCAAGATTTATGATTCGAATAAAAGAATATATACACATATAAGTGGATAGCAACAACAAAGCACCAAGAAATTGATGCAGTTAAAACACAAGGACTACGTCTAATGATTATAGAGTAGATTCAAAGATCCGACGATTACAGTTCACAGTCCATCAGTCACCTGAACGCCATGAATCAGGCTCGACATTTGCGCTTGTTCATCGGTTCTGTCACTTTGAAGAACCTTGGGGCGAATTCGACGAGCCATTTCGGGTCTATGACGGTCAATTCTCTCATGTACTCTTTTCTTGTCATGACCAGCTCATTGTAGACGACCCATTGCGGTTGCCGGTGGAAAAGAGCACTGCTGGGGTGGATATGCACAGGCTGGTTCTGCACCAGGGTTCTATAGCCTTCGATGGGATGCTTTTTCGCCGCATTGAAAAAGAAACCCGCTGTGATTGCCCTCCTTATCTTCACAAAGTCTCTACCCGCGCTTACAACGTTGAATTTGTACTTGTCCATGATAGCGAGCAGCTGCTTCCTGACATCCCGAGCCCTTCTCAATGACTGAGACTGAACAAAATTATCAAAGCACCAACCCGGGGAGAAGTCATTGTCCTTCCATGTGTTGTACACTCTAAGTAGGGTAAGATGATCACCCTCCACCTGGAAAAACCCAGCCCTCTTTGCATCTGCTTGATCTTGCTTTCCCCGGGGCCTGTAGAAGATGTTACCTGTCTGGATCATAGCAATAATGGTTATCATCTCGTCACTGCATCCTAAGTACACACTAGCTAGCAACATCTTGGACAATGGTGGTTCCAAGGGGAATTCTGCCATTCTCCGCCCTAGTTTGGTAAGTGAACCCTCTTCATCCAAAGCTCCCAGGTTATATAGCTGTCTCATGGCTGAAACCAGAGCTTGAGGGGATGGAGGATCCATGAAATCAAAAGACATCAGGTCATCGATCCCCATTGCCTTCATTGTGAGGGTAGTCGACCCGAGATTCATTCTTTGAATTTCTGGGATTGGTGTTGGCAACATCTCATTCTGATAAGCACTTTCAGTATACAAACGATAGCATTTACCGGGTCCCGTACGACCTGCACGCCCCGCCCGTTGCTTGGCTGATGCTTGCGAAATTGGAGTAACGACCAGGGAATCAAGGCCGTGTTTTGGATCATAAACATTCTGTTTGCTAAAACCAGGATCAATCACATAAGAGATTCCATCAATGGTCAAAGAGGCCTCAGCAATATTGGTTGCCACTACCACTTTTCTCTTACCCGGAGGGGCGGGTTCAAAGATCCTTGACTGCATCTCACTCGGAAGGGAACTATAAGCCGGTAGTATGATCAATTGAGTTGCATCCATGCCCCACTTTTTCATCGTTTCCTGAAGAGATTCACAGGCAAAATCAATTTCTTCCTGACCTGTCAAAAACAGAAGAATGTCACCATCAGGTTCGGTCAAATGGATCAGCAGGACGGTGGTGAGAGCTGCATCCAAGTAGTCACTTTCCGGCTGCTTGGTGTACAGAATCTCCACGGGAAAATTCCTTCCAGGGACTGAAAAAATGTTACAGTTAAAGAAGTAGCTTGAGAATTTCTCTGCGTCAAGAGTGGCGGATGTGACAATCACACGGAGATCCAGCCTCCGCTTCACGAGCTGCTTAAGCAATGCAAAAAGGACATCTGTGTTAACGGTCCTCTCATGAGCTTCATCCAGCATTATAACAGAGTATTGTGAAAGATTCTCGTCAACCAGAATCTCCGTTAGAAGCATTCCGTCCGTCATATACTTGATCACAGTATCAGGTCCAGTGCAGTCGTCAAACCGGATGGCATACCCAACTTCCTCCCCGAATTGACATCCAAACTCCTCTGCCACCCTCTTGGCAACAGATGTAGCAGCAACACGACGAGGTTGTGTACAACCGATCTTGCCCTTCGTGGTGTAGCCTGCCTCAGCAAGATACTGAGTTACCTGGCTAGTCTTACCCGAACCAGTCTCTCCGATAACCACCAGCACCTGGTTATCGTGGACAGCCTGAATAAGCTCTTTCTTCAATTTAAAGATGGGCAAACTCTGTCTCTGCTCCTGGATGGATGATCTGAATCTCTTCCCAGTGCCACTAAGCTCATATGCGAGATGTCTCCCACCTGTCTGATGCACTGGGTCTTCCCAAGGACGACTGAGATCCTTTGGAATAGAACTGAGCTCTGTCTTCCGCTTACGTTCCCCCGCTTCCATCCTCTTCTTTATAAGCACAGACTGACGGGCAGCAGCCTGACTCAAAGCCCCGTTCTTGGAAATCTTCACAGGTGCCTTGTCCAAGGAGCCCCATGTCTGCCCTCGCAAGAATGTCGGCTCGTCTTCCTTCAACTCAATCTCAATCTCATCTTCCGCTTCCTTTTCACCGCGAAGCCTCCCACCACCATCCAATCTCTCGCCCATTCGCTTGTAACCAGAGACACGCCCGCTTTCTAAATCTCTTCCACTATCCTGATCCACCACCCTCGTAGAACGACTCAACTTCTCCTTGATGGGCGGGAGAACGTCCTGGATTAAAACCAGGAGCATCCAGACCACGTCATCCGCCAACTCGACCCCGTTCGCCTCGAGCTTGGCGCCGAACTCCTCCACGGTCTCGCTCTCCCTCCCAAATCCCGCCACGAGTTCTGCCAAGGCCCTGTCCCCAACCCCCGCTTGGTGTTCCAGCTCCACGCATACCTTGGACACCACGGACAGGTACTCCAGGTTACACAGCACCGCATCCTCTCCTCCCTCCTTCTCACACATCATCAATTCAATTCAAATTAAATTAAATCAAATCAAATCAAACCCTAAAAAACAGAATCTTTACTAATGGGAACTAATTCTAACAGTAGTGTTAAAGCGATCGGGTTCAAATCTCAACAAATTCTAATTGTAATAAAATCAAAAGCCAACCAATACACGAAATAATCGCACGAAAAGTACAATTTGGAAGCAAGTAATCGGGGAAACGTACCTTAGATTAGGGTTTAGGGTTTAGGGTTTAGGTGGAAAGGGGAGAGCGGGACAAAGGGGTGGAGACTTTATATACTCCTTCACTAGACCGACAAGGACAAAGTCAACCTTGGGTTCTTGCTTGAAGCAGCCAACACGTTTTAAACTTTTAATATCCCATAAATAAACTAGACAAAGACAATTTTGAAAATTTATATTTAAAATATATTGTACAACACTCTCAAATTTTTTTTTGAGATCCTATTCTAATCCTATTCTATTAGAAATTATGCTTAAGCCAAGGTTTGAACCTTGGACCTCCACCAACTCAACACCTCGTCATACCACTAGGCTACTAGGCCACAGTTTACAACACTCTCAAATAGAGTTGTAGTTACCATCAAACATTTTATTAAGTTGTAGTTGATATTTTAGTTTAATTGCATATTTTAAGTTTGAAATTTGAGAACATGTGAATGTGAATTTTCGGAATATTTTCACTAATCTTTTGTGATAATAAGCGACTGAAACTTCGATTAGAGAATCACAATTCCGTTTTATCACTTTGGAAATCACTTTTGCTTTCTCTTCTTCTAGTTACTAAAATGTTTGATTTCGTAATGTTATTTCTTGCGAGCCCATAAATTTAATCTCCTAAGATATCCGAGAATGAAAAGTTTGGGTACCGTCTAGTTTGGAACAAAAAGGCCCAATACCAAAAAAAGGCCCGAAGCACAAGAAAGCCCAAATATCTTAGGCAGATATGAGATAACGGAACCAACTCAAAAGATAAGGCTCCCTCCTTTCCCAACCGTTAAAACAAAACCGCGCGCTTTCTGACCCCCCCTCCCTTCCCTTTTGTAAATGGCATACTACTCGCGGCCCCACATCTGCCAATGCCTCACCCGCATCTCGACGACTCGTGGAAACTCCGTCGTCATGGTCTCCGGCGATCGGGCGACTACTGGCGGGGAGTTTGTCGAGCAGGTGCTGAGCCTGGCTCGTGGCTTGGTCGAGGTTGGCGTCCGGGCCGGAGATGTTGTTGCCATCTGCGCTTATAACAGGTACCAAAGTACAACTTTCTACATCCGAAAAGATTGAATTTTTATAAGCAGACAAAGAGTATGATCAAAACCCAGTTGCTCGGGAGGAGTTAAATATTTGTTGGAAGAGTTCTCGCGATAATCATTTTTTATACCAGACTTGGACTTAAACTGATTGATACAACGGGTGTCCGGATATCATGTGGTATTAAACAGCAAATGTAATGTGTAGATTTTGGGTGGAGAATTCATCAGTAATGTTGGATGATTATGTTTATGATCAATTATTAGAAGATATCAATCAGTAACTTTGAAAGGACTAAATTTTAGTCTGAATATTTTGGATTATTTGAAGATTTGAGTGTGTTACTGTTAAAGTTCTCTGAAAAAATGTCTCACTGTTAAAATTTTCGTATCCAAGCTGAAATCGTCGGTAGGTGGAAGATTCTTGTTAAAATGCAACATTCTTGGGTTGTTGTTAGAACTTTTCCAAGTAGTTAACAATGGATGAGGGATGCCCTACTTTTGTAAGGATTTTATATGGAAGGAATTGGTTTCTAGTTAACGACATCTGTGTGTGTCCCTTATCTTAGTGATTGGTACTTGGAGTGGCTGCTTGCAGTTGCATTCATTGGAGGAGTAGTTGCTCCTTTGAACTACAGATGGGTGAGTCATGTTCCTCTGCCTTATGCTATATGTTTTTTATAATAAGTAACCAGAGTTCGAACCATCGTCATTGACCCGAATCCCGGCCCGCCCTTTGAGCCAGACCTCAAGGGCTTGCCCTATGTTATATGTCCAGTTACTCTCTCTGAACATAGTCAGAGATTAGTTGGCCATGATCAGACAAGAAATGGTACTCTGTAGTATATCCATGCTGCTGGAATGTCTCTGCATCCATTGCAGTTTTCTTTCCGATGATAGATTAGATGCTCTTAACCTGGAATGTGCTAATGATGCTCCGAAATATCAGCTTACCTGTATTCCCCTTGTGTGGGCGAATGTCTGGAATCGATACCGAAAGTCTTTTCGACTGAATAGTTACTTCAGATGTGAATGGCTTGTCTTTCATGTATCAATTCATCTCGTCATTACAATGTAGAGCTTCAACGAGGCGAAGACGGCGATGATGTCTGTACAGCCCGTCATGTTGGCGTGCGACGGCAGCTGCAACTCCTGGAACACCGAACTCAACAGCAACGACATCGCTTCTTTGAGATGGCATGTTCATTTTGGATCCTCTAACTCGGGTAGGGTAGTCCAGAATTTTCGGGATTGACTTGCATTTTTGCAGATTAATGTTCGTTGTTTCCAAGGTTTCGTAATGGTTGAATCATTTCACAGGCTTGACAATGGAGACACTCAAGAAAAGTGTCAAAGAATCACCTCAGATAAGTTACTCCTGGGCTCCAGAGGCAGCTGTTATTGTGTGCTTCACATCAGGTAAAAAGGCTACTGTTATTCTCAGGGTTCGAACTCGAGATCTCTGGTTAATTGTTGCTTTTTGTTGCTGCTCTTTTGGTTGCAGGAACGACAGGACGGCCGAAGGGGGTCATGATGAGCCATTCTGCTCTGATTGTACAATCTTTAGCAAAAGTTGCGCTTGTCGGTTACGGTGAGGATGATGTAATGTCGCTCGGATTGCTTGGATTTGGTTTCTATGCAAACGAAATTGGCACAAATAGGGTGCTGGACGGGCGTCTTATGCTGCTATCGTTTGCAGATTTACTTGCATACCGCGCCACTTTGCCACATTGGCGGATTGTCGTCCGCGTTTGCCATGCTGATGGTTGGAGCTTGCCATATTCTCATCCCAAAATTTGAAGCTACCATAGCAGCTGATGCAATTGAGAGATACTCTGTCACTTCTCTGATCACAGTCCCAACAATTATGGCTGATATGATCTCCTTGGCCAGGTAAAACTATAGATTAGTTACAAAAAACTCTTCAAGGCGTATGACCGCATCTGTTGCTTAAGCTTATGGTTTGCTTAATTTTGCAGCAACACGGGAACTTCAAAACGAATGCAATCCGTGACAAAGATTCTCAATGGAGGAGGCGGCTTGTCACTGGAGCTAATACAAGGTGCCAAGAGATGTTTTCCAAGAGCTAGACTCACTTCAGCTTATGGTGAGTCTAATCTTCCTTCCATGAATGCTGTTCTTAATCTCTTTCCAATGACGTTGCTGCATAGATCTTCAGATTAATTCGTGTAAGCACGAAGCGAATAAGGCCGGTAGCTGATTGTTCACGTATCAATCCCAGTGCGCTTGATCAGAGCTAGTATTCAGCATTACTGAAGAGCCTAGAATGAAAATCAACATACAAAGTATAATTAACAGCAATAATGTTATTAGTCTTTGGATAATCCAACAATTTGTTCCACGTCAATTGCTTTGGTTAGAAATTAGCCGACTCAATTCCTTAAAGTTTTGGATTTGATAAAGAGTTTAGAGCGCGGTCTTTTGCTGTATACTCTAACTCAATGTTTGTTGGAGAGTGTCTCACATTAGAAGTTGTAAGTGAGATAAATTGGTTTATAAGGTGAGAGGATCCACCTATATGGAAATCCAACAGTTTAACTCATTGCAAAGACTCGTATTAAAGAGTGTCCCACATCGAAAGTTGCAAGTAGAATGAATTGGTTTATAAAAGTGGAAAATCCACCTACTCGTTAGAAAGTGTCCACATCGGAAGTTGCATTTGGGATGAATTGGTTTATAAGGTGGTGTTTTTGGGATGGATTGGTTTATAAGGTGGGATTCAGTAGCACCAAATCCGACCCCAACAGAACTTTTTTTCCATTTCAATACTTACATTTAACGAACTCAACAGTGCCTGACTTTGCTTCTTCTTGCTATAGGGATGACAGAGACTTGCTCTTCTCTGACGTTCATGTCTCTTAACGGTTCGGAGCCACTCGGAAAACCGAAGTCTGATTCGTTACACCAACCACAAGGTGTGTGTGTGGGCAAGCCAGCCCCACATGTGGAGTTAAAGATCTGTCGTGATGGCTCCTCCTCTTCTACTGGAAGGATTTTGACAAGAGGGCCTCACTTAATGCTTGGATACTGGGGCCGAGATATTATTGAGAGAGCCGCCCCGATGAGAGCTGGAGAGGAAGAATGGCTTGACACAGGTGACGTCGGATCCATTGATGGGAGAGGCAATTTGTGGCTCTCGGGACGTGCAAATGGACGGATCAAGAGTGGTGGGGAGAACGTCTACCCGGAGGAGGTGAGTTATTGAGGCTTCATTAAATGAACAAGCATTCATTCACATGCAAGGACCATACATATACTTTAAAATATTCACAAATTTGAGGGGTAGGAACTATCAGAGTTTGGTCCAAGTGACCAACAGTTTGATCCCTTGTCTATCTCAAGTTTGGACATTACTAATGAAAAGACACCATCCCGATTTGTATGATCTGATTATGCTCGACTCTTGATGAAATCGTCTATGTGGATATGATCATATGACGACAAATACCCGGGTCATAACCCAAGAAAAGTAGTAATACAAATTAAAGGGTCCATATGCATTGGCATCATTAGATCATATTGCTAGGTTTTTTCGTTAGAGATTTTGTTTTGCATGTGGTAGATTTGTTTATAAATATTGAAACTTAAAGTTTTGAGATGAATATGAAAACCTAACATTGTATTTGAGGGAGTTGAATAAGTAACGATTTCTCTGTCATGACAGGTTAGAAAAGTTAAAATCTATGTCATGACATGTTGAGGAAATTAAAATTCGGGCAAACTTCGGACACGTGTTTGAAAAAAAAGGGTCTTGAATCATATTGCAGGTTGAGGTGATCTTGCTTGAGCATCCAGGAGTTAGTGCAGCTGTTGTCGTGGGGGTCCCCGACTCGCGGCTGACGGAGACGGTGGTTGCTTGCATTAAACTGAAAGAGAGCTGGCAATGGTCACATCACTCGAGCTTCCCTGGAAGCAAGCAAGTTCTGTGCAGTGAGAACCTGAGGCTCTATTGCAGAGCCAAGAATTTAACTGGGTAAGCTTCAAAATCCTCTGTTGAATTAATTCACGTTTGAGTCGAGCAGTTCATCTTGAAATATTGCAAAGTTCTTCCTACCAAATCTGATGCAACTGCAAGAACTTGATCTAACTACTTGGCATGACTTGTGATAATTTTTTGTTGTTGCAGATTTAAGGTACCAAGAAAGTTTGTTTTGTGGGAAAATCCATTCCCTCTGACCACAACAGGAAAGATCAAAAGAGACCAAGTTAAAGTGCAAGTTATTTCTCGCTTGCAATTATTGGGCAGCAATCTCTGAAGAATATTGGTATTAGTCATTTCAATTCTTTTTTTTTATCTTTATATCTTGCCGATTAATCATTCAAGTGAATGAATGAATATCGAGTAGTTTTGAATATTAACATTAGATGTATTTTATATATTCTGAGCGAAGAGAGAACTATTATCACTCAAATTTGATGACGATCTATTCTTCTACCAATACGTGGTTCCTGATCTCAATTTTCTTTGGAAATTGTACAACTGGATACTTTTCTCTCTTTTTAATATATTTTGAACGAATGCATTATTGTGTATTTATTATGGGAATATATAATTGTCTCGGCATTTCTTTTTCTTCTTTTTTCTGAAAGGGGGTGAGGAATTGTGTAGTTGACATTAATATTTTGGACTGGGTATTTTGCTATTTTAGAGCTTCAATTAATTATTGATATACGTTTCAATCAATTAAAGTGGCTCGATTATATTCCAAAATATTTTATTATTCCAAAATATTAAAGTGGCAGTTAATAAATATAATTGTATATAATTGAACAGTCGCCATCAAATAGTTATTTATAATTAAAGTTTGGAGTTGATTGTCTATTTTCCACGCACAAATATCTGAAATTTCAGAAGAATGATACGAATATTATACATATTTTATTTATGTTTAGATTTTTTTAACTTTTGATGCATCCTACAAAATTCTATTTCTCTACCTTATTTCAATCAAAAAATTAATAATTTAAACGTTGCTACTTAATTTAAAGAAATTATCATAAGATTACTCACATGATAACCAACATTAATTATTATTTTCCAACCCAACCAGATTGGACGACAGAAAACAACAACAAACTCTAATTAACTAGCCCATTTGGCCGGGTTTGGCCTAATTTGGACGAACGTTCACCCAACCACTTGAAGATCGTCCCAAAGACAAGCTCCACGTCATCTTTTGGTTCGCCAATCAGCATGTGCCACATCCCGGGAAACACCTTCAATGTCTTGTCCTTGCTGGCAGCTGACTCGTACACGAACCTCGCCGAGTCAGCATCGCACACCACGTCATCCTCCCCATGCAACATCAAGAATGGCACCTCTAACTCATGGCAATGCCTTCTTATGTATCCACACACCCTCATGAACTCAAGAGCCGTCGCAGCCGGCGGCTTGCTCGACGACCTCTTGTTTGGGTTCTTTGCCGCCAACCGCCTTTTCCACTCCTCCTTGAAGGCCTTGCTTGCTACCCGCTTGGAAGCGACCGGCTTCCAAGTTGGTGCAAAGAAGGCCGCAATGGGAAGTAGCATTTCAAGTGGCCAAACGGGCTTGAACTTGGATGATATCCCACACATTGGACCGTTTAGGATTAGTCCATTCCATGCATAGCTTTGCTTTAGAGAAATAAGTATTGAGATTGCACCTCCAAGTGACTCTCCATAGAGGAAACATGGTAGCTTGGGATGTTTAGCCCTGATTGAGTCAAAGTATTGGATGCAATCGTTGACAACGTGCCGGATCTTAGGTATATGGCCGGGTATCCCGTCTGATCGGCCGTGGCCCTGTAGGTCCATTGCACAGACGAGAAACCCGGCCTTAGCTATGGCTATAGCGGTAAGCTCGTTGAGCCAGCCGCTCTCGGAAGTGTAGCCATGAACCATGGCTACGATTCCTCGTGGCTTCGCGAGCGAGTCTTGCCGCCACCATTGGGTGAAAATCTTCATGTTCCTGTTGTTGTGCATGAAGCTTGCATGATGGAAGATTTGGTGCTTTTTGTAGAATTCTTCCTTAGTGAGGTCTCCATAGAGGCTGTTTTCATTTGCTTGGTGTATTGGGTGAGACATTTTGGGAAATAAGATGGTTGTGTGATTCAAACTTAATGGACGAAGGTATATATATAGAAAATCTAGTTTGGGGATGGGGTCCCTAATTGTATCATATATATATAGCACGCGATTTTTGTTAAAATATTTAATATTAATATCTATTTAATATCAACTATTTTAACAGTGTCTTTACTAATTAGAAATTAAGACCTACTTACGTCAGTCCATGTACTTTATTACTTAATATAACTTGACAACTATCAAACTATTTGAGTGGTTAGTGGTCCAGTTAGCTCTACTGAACCCAACCATAAAATTTAAATAAATTTGCAACATATTTTAATTTTAGTTGAAAGCTATGTGACTTGGCCTACCTATGGAATAATTGAATATATCGAGTAACTCTCTGATGGTTTGTTCTAACAGTTAATTAATTCAAGCCTTAACATCAAATCCTATCTGGCTGTATTTTTCATTATGCATAATTATTTTAAAACTACCCTTAATTATTAATGGTGCTTTTAAATATTTTTAACCAATTTTTTTTAAAACATGTGATAAAAAAATACCCCGATAAACTAGATAGCGATAAAATTTTGGTGTGATAAAATTTTGACGAGATTGACAATCTCAACCTCTTTTAAATTATAATAAAAGAGAATATCATACCAAATAAACATATCTACCATGATATTTTTTAACACGTATACCATAAAAATTGTTCGACATCCGGTGGCATAAAATAGTTTTAACCGTGCATAGTTATGGTTATCATCTCAACTGTGGCCATGCACCTAACTGTGGAAGATATTTCTTTGTCTGGCTTGAGACAAAGCATGGGCCCACTCTGATTTAGAAAACGATCCGCGTGGCGCTCTGTCTCGGTTTTCTTGAGAGACTCTATCTCGATTTGAACGAAAAGGTACTGCTGCACGAAGATCTCTGAAGGTACGGAAACAAGAAGAGCCACTCAGAATTAGATTTTTACTGTTCATGTATTACCATTTATTTAATTATCTATTTAATTTGGTCATTTATTTCTCGGTGCACTCACAAGTTTTGATTTCTTTACCTTTAAAAAACTCAAAATTTCACACTTAACAAGTTACAACACAATAAAGTGACATGTTGTTATATGCGTGTGAATTCTAGAACACACCCGTTTCTCCAAGTCGAAATTGTACCACATCAATGAATTACGAGACGATAACACGTCGAAATTCTCGTTTTCGATCAAAAATCTTATTAATGGTTAATGAACTTTTATTACTTAATCATAAACAATATCCAACAAGAAACCCTACAGGCTAATTCTACATGGTTAATGTCGTTCTACAATTTCCGTTTATTAGTCGTCAATTTCCCTCGGTCTTTAAAGGCTTAAGATTTAGAGTCCTAAGATATAGAGTGATTTGCAATTGCTCATTCCATCAAAATTACAAACAAAAAATTAAAAATTAAACCCTACAGGCCACATTGTACCAGCATTACTCTATTATTAATATAATCAAATACTAATCAAGTCTAAATATTAAAAATGAAAAAACATAACGACCTAGACCAAACTGCGGGTATTGAAATTTTGAGGGGTACGATTATTGGGAAACTAAAATATAGTAGATTGAGCCATCTACTAACTACCAACAGCATATATTAAATGATCAAATCAAACATTTTGCAGTTTATGGTACGCCTAATTTATTACATATGTACAGTATCAACAATTTTTTTCCCCGAAGGAAATTTTACTCACCAGGAGAAAGGGACAGATATTTTTATCAACTTTTCAATATAGAATATTTTCGGACTTACTTTTTAGAGGTAATTATTTAAATAATATCTTTTACATTAATGTTATTATTAACAATAATTTTAAGAGATAATTATTTCAATAGTATTTGTTATATTTTTTAAAATATAAAATTTTACACTACATTGTGTCATTAAACTACAAAAAGATTTGTAGTACTCGTTGCATGTTATTATGGAATAGATTACTCCACTGCATTGCACGACTAAAATTTTTCTTCCAGATAGACTATTAATGTGGTTATTGACAACAATTTTAAAAATTTATACGAAACAATATTCTATACGACATTTTTGGTTTTCTCCTGCTGGGTCGTCCTCCTGAGTTGTGGTTGGCCTTTTGGTGCCACTTTTGAAGGACGAGCTGTGGGGTGGACGTCGGAGTGGCTCTTGGTTGGTCGGATGTGAGGTGTTGGAACTTCGGGGCCATTCTGGTCCCTGGTTTTGCCGACGGCGGGGTTGTAGGGTTTTTTGCATTTTGGGTTTGTTCGGGTCTTTTCGGGTTTCGGCCTTGGGCCTTTGGTGTAATTTGGTGTAATTTTGGGTGGCTCTTTCCTAGAGTCTATGTTGGTGGTGTGCTCTTGGGCACACGCTGTGGTGTTTTTCGTGGTGGGTAATAAAATTTTACTTATCAAAAAAAAAAATATTCTATACGACATCTTATAACGACTAATTTAGGCGTTCTCAACATTACACATGTACTCTATTCATAAAATCAAAGACATCGAATCTTTTTCTACATAAATAAATTGGCAATCCAGTGGAAGGATATTTAACTGCAAAAATCTTATATCTGCATGCATTTATTAACAACGAAAGGGCGGTGCATGATGATTATTATTATTATTATTATTATTATTATTATTATTATTATTATAATATAAGGTATGGAGGAGAACTAAATAACTTTGGACCACCGGATAAATAAATGCTCAACTTTTAAAAAACTTTCGTGGACACCCGCTGATGTTCAGTGCGAACCATCAAATTTTTTTTTTAATCCTATTTTAATACCTATTCTATTACAACGTGTCAGGAATCGAACTCTACACTTGCCAAACCTCTCCCCATCCTTGTGCCACTAGACCAAAGGTCACTTGGCGCGAATCATCAATTTAAATATCAAGGATTTTGTATCTTTTGATTTATCTAAGAGATGATTCATAAAATAATATCATTTTTTATTTTTTTAAAAAATTAGTTATCTTACCACCAAATCAAATTTTGTTAGTTTTTTAGTATTATATGTATATGATACATTTGATATGTTTTTTTTCGTAAATCGGAAGTGTCTCATGCGAGCTCCATTATTGTGGATAATAATTTATGAAAATTATTACCAGGTCCATGATATTTGGTCTATTTAAGGCTCATTTCCTCGTATTTTGAAAATCCATTAAAAGCCCCCATAGTATGCAAAATTATACACTCGGTCTCTTGGTTGACATTACTAGATTTTTTTAATTTTTATAAAAAAAATGACAAAATATTGTTGAAAAACAAAAAAAAAATTTAACCTCTAGACCTCACTATGAACATCATCAACCAAACTCAATGTCGTATGATTTGGACTCCCACTACGAATTTTCTAGAAATAGTCCACGTAGATATTGTTCCCTACTTAGGATTGCAATTCTTAAAGCCTCCTTGTTGTTGTTAGATCCATTTAAGATTTGACTTCTTCGTTGGATTAGATTGACATAAGATATGTTTTAGGTTTTTTGGGGTTAAGAAAGTAACATGAGTATTAAGGAGAGACATAGAGAGAATTAAATTGGAATCTCGAAAGGGTGCAATTTCACTACAAATTTAATTATCTTGTCTATTCAGATAACGAGGTGAGCCATAAATAGACCAAATATAAGGGACTTGATAGTAATTTTTTTTAATAATTTCCTTGGGACCTGAGTATTTTATGAAATTGAAACTAAAAAATGATGGCATGTAGATCCATAAAAAAGAAACTATATTGCATATATTTTTAAATGTCAATAATCATTATCAATGTTTTTCCTAAAATGGGTAAATAATTTATGTATTATTAAAATCTTCATATCCAATCAAAATTTTAAGACAATTAGTTAGTGTATGATTCATACTTATAAATAGGCCCAACTCATTTGATAATTTTGATGTAATGTACTCTTCAACACACTTTAAATAAATCCATTATGCTGAAGTTTGTAGAGATTTCATCGTCTCTCATACTTTTAAACGAAAGTCTGTAACGGGTTATGATCTACATAATTGGCACAAGATCAACCTCTTCTAATATAGAATTTTCATATATAACCAAAAACCTTAATGAAATAGATTGGTGAATTTTTCATACTTGTAAAGTTCCCCCCACTCTTGTTATAAGCAAAGTGGCACACTCAACACGCCTATTTAAACGAGACTCATATTGAATCAAAAATTGCATAAACTTTAACTTTACCAAAGTGCAAGTAATGTGAGTTATGCAAGCTCAACAATGAGTACATGATCAACCGCTCTAAAGTATACCTTGGTCAAATTGGATAGTCGCTTCATTTTGGATATAAATATTTTGGATGGTACAATTATTGCCCTGTTTACTTCCTTTACAAAAATTCAGTGCATGTGTAGTAGTGGCACTATTACCTAGCCATATAATGCAATGCTTGAGTGGATTGGAGGAGACAAGTTTAACACATTAGACATGGTAGAACTAGAGATCCTATGGAATAATCTACCTATTAATGGAGAGATGGATATTAGTTTTTATTTTACATCTCCTAATATACTTAGTAGATATATATTATAGTAGAGGATGGCATTACCATCTGATGTCAAATTCAGGCAACGCATCTGGGTTCTTATCCATGTTAATATATCTTTCAAAGAATCTCACAATTTAAGTGGCAATATGAATTTAAATCTTCCTCCTAATTTTAGTCTTTATAACACATTTGAAGTTGTTGACTTGGGTCTCCAATGTGCAACAGAGAGTGATTTGATGGATTAATTCAACTCTATTATTGCCTCTCACCTTTTAACTCATGTGATTAACAATCTGGTAAAGGACAAAAAACTACATTTTCTTATTGATGACACCTTATTAGTTAGTCTTGGGACTTGGTCAATTGCTCCACCAACATCTGCTCCTCTAGAATTCATGGATACCGTAACCATCTCTTATCTTATCACCAATCTTTTAACTAAAGAAATATCTCCTAATAATACATCGACCATGATAAATGGTTAGAAAGATGTTGAGACTACTCAAGTAAAGGAATTAGAGGAGATGGGCTTCAAGCAGGTTGACTTGAACAAGGAAGTATTGAGGATGAACGAATATGACTTATCACAATCTACATATGATCTTTGCATGGTTTCATAATGAGACCCTATGCTGGAGACACTACAAGAAATTGACTTCAATGATTCTGAAATGAACATAAAGCTACTCAGAAAATATAATGGAAGCATCTAGCAAGTCGTATGGATCTTTTAATGGGGGAAAATGCCTATGCTTTACTCTAAAAGGTCGGTGGAAGTCTAGTCTCTAATAGTTCATGGCTAATTTCAAAATTTATTATCTTAATATTTTAGGTTAGATATAGACATTCTAACATGGTATCATATCAAGTTGATTTCGTATTCATAATTGAGCTGACACACTCCTTATTTTTTGTACTTTAGTAAACTTAAAACTTGTTTAATCTTCAATTCGATGCGAGTCTCGTTTGAAAGAATGTGTTGAGTGTCCCAAATTGCATAGAGCAATAGTAGAAGGGGGAAAATATATCTTTGTGGAAAATTCATCAACCTATTGTCTTAAAATTTTAAATTGGATATAAATATTTTAATATATATTTATAATTAGTAGAATATTACATATATTCTCAAAATGAATAGAAAATAGAAAATATAATTTTTTTTGAATAGATCCAATAATAATTGACCTATCCCAAATTTTGCCTAGTGTAGTAGTCTATTATAAGATAAATAATAATAAAAAGAGGGTAATCTATTACACGATTGCTTATATGTAAGTGACTACCACATGGTCATCAAAGTAGAGGTTAATTGTGTTTTTATAAAATTTATGTGCATATCTCAAAATTTATGTAAAATAAAAAATTAACATATTTCGACAGTTACGCATAAACTTATATAATTTTAGAATAAAAAAATAAAAAATACATAATTCATGATCAACACAGCAAAAACTTGTTCATTTTGCTTTTTCATTATCTATTTAAACTAGAGGATACATAATTTTTTTGTCATATTCTAAAAATAATATAAATACATAAAAAAATTCACCTTCTTTTAATGGAAAGTGACAGTTTTTTATCTATGCTCAATGAGGAATTTTTATGTTCTATCTATATTTAGTTTTATATTAGTTCATAATTTCTTTGGTTAGAAACATTAGCTTATAATTTATGCAGTTATATCGTCACATTCATCCCCTTGCTTGACGTTCGTTGAGAACATATCCAAGTAAAATGCTAATATATGTTGTTATATCAGTTAGTTGATAGACACAAATGGAGAGAGCAAGAGGGGTTCCCTACAGTTAGGGTCAGCTCCACATAGCTTGCGAGCTTTTCTGTCTAGTTTTAGGATTTGAAACACCTTTTTCTAATTTTTTGTTACAATTTTCACTATTTTTTTCTTTCTTGTCTTTCTTTTCTATCAATCCTCAAAAGAGTACACACAAATATTTGTAGAGATCTTATGAATGTCTAGTTTAGAATTTAGAACCTATTGAGAAGTGATAATCATTGAGTTTGGGTGGGTAGAGGCATATAGGTAAGAGTGAGTTATGGAGGAGGAAAATGGTAGGAGAGGGGGTAAGTGGAAGGAGAAGATAAGGGCGAAACAGGGGAGACAAATAGAGAGGTGGTGGAATAAGAGGAAGACAAAATAATATATCTTCTTTATAGTTCCACTATTTTCAAATTGAAAGAGCAATCGATGTGGCTTATGGGATCCATCTAGACAGAGAAGTCTTTCAATTCAAAGCCACGTAATAGTTTAGAGGCTTCCAAATCAAGACCAAATTACTTCATATTTCTTTTCAGATAAAGAGGAAGATTGAGAGAGTGTTACAAGAATAATCATAGCATTTTGATTGTCAGATGGTGCCATTGGAAGAGCTAAAGAGCAAAATTTAACCCTCCTCTATGGATTTATTTATGACTTTATTCTAGTTAAAAGCATACAATCTTCCCTTGGGAGGTTATAATATGGACATTACAAAAATAATCAGAAATTTGCTGAGCACATTCCTAGAATGGGATATAATAGATAACTCATATCATAGGTATATGTGCTTACAAGTTAAATATGATATAAGAAAACCTTTATCGAGTTATAAGCAAATATAATTCCAAGATGGAATGATAATATCTATCTACTTTAAGTTCAAGAAGTTTCAATGCTTCAACTATGAATATGGTTACATAGACTATATTGAAAGAGATTATGAGAAAGTCTTGGAAGATGAGCCTCTACTAAAATTAGGCAAATCATTTGGGTCCTGGATATGAATCTCACCCTACAAACTCTACCAAGTTGTAGAAGAGAGCTGAGCAACTCATAAATACCCAAGACCTTGACATTTGATAGGATTTGAAAAGAAGCAGACTAATTCTTTAAAAAGTTCTAACAACATTAGCATAAAGATAGGAAGATATGTGTTGGGAGATCAACTTGAAGTCATAATAGAGGAAGATAACCCTAACGTGTTGTACAAGTCTCCTATCCTAACCTTTAAGCCTCTTAGTAATCTCTTACTATTACATGACTCTGATATGACTAATATAAAATATGAGAATACCACAAACCTAATCACTAATATCACAACAAAGTCTAGTATGAGCCTCTCACTCCTTCCTATTACCTCACAACTGATAATTCAAGATCTCCCTGAAGAGTTATAGAAGGTAGCTGAAGATATCATATATGTCAACCCTACTATCAAAAGATGAAAAAGAAAGGCCCATTTTGAAGATATGAACATGGAGCTAACAACAAATACAAAAATAAAGAGTGATGAAAAAAAGAAATCCTTAGAGTATACAAAAGGTGGCTGTGTTAGCAAAAAGCATATTGTTGCTTCAGGTGTTGACTCAAGCAAATAACTAGAGGTTGTAAAGCAACCCCGCTAGTTATAATGAATATTGTATATTGAATTTATAGTCAAGTGAGTACCAAGATAGTTTGCCACCTTAGTATGCTGGTAAAAGCCTGTAATCCTTAGCTTTTATTTATGTCATAGATCCACTTACTAGTTAGAAAAATAGAAACTTTAAAATGGTGACTTAACTTTTGAATATAGAGTTTTTTTTGTGTGAAGGTCTCGAATGAGCAAAGAGAGGGGGTGTAACTTTATTCTAGAAAAGACAATTATCAGTTAGCCTATTATCTCTCTCCTTTTACCATATTGATGTAGAGATACTAAAGACTCGCCCATGGAGATTTACAGAGATTTATAGTTGGCAAAGAATGGAGGAAAGACTATATATATGTAATATAATATACTCTTTATGTGATCATTCTTGTCTCTTTTGGCTGTGCCTAGGAGATTTTAATAAAATTTTATCCATAAGAGAGAGGAGATGGGGACAACTTATTCATCAAAATCAAATGGAGGCATTCTATGACATACTATCTTATTGCAACTTTTAAGAGATTCTCGAGGCTTGACTTCATTTCATATGGACAAATAGTCAATAATAGGATGATCATATTACGTGTAAATTGGATAGGTTTATGGTCTCACAGAACTGGGTAGGTCTTTTTTCGACTTCAATATCAGAAGTTAGACCTAGAATTGGCTTAAATCATAGTCAAATCTACTGCAAAGTGATGTACAAAGAGAAAAGAGCCTAAAAAGATGGTTTTATTTTGAAACAATGTGATGTGCGTGTAAACGTACACATTTTTGTCTTTATTTTATGAGTCTTTCGTATTTGATTTGAGTAGTTATGTTAAGTTTCATTATGTTTTGTATGTCTTTTAATGTTATGTCAAGAGGAGGAGACTTATTGGATTCTATGTGTTTTTGAAGGCGATCGCTCGTTGACATGGAGTAAGGAGTTTGGGTGGCAAAAGCACGATCAAAAGAAGAAGTCTGCAGAAGAGCAGTGGCCGCTACATTTATAGTGGCCGCTAGAAAATTGGAGCAGAAATTAGAGAACACTCGACACACCCGAGCACTACGTTTGTAGCGGCCACTACAGGGTGTGTAGCGACCACTACATTTGTAGCGGTCGCTACGACGGCCGAAAATGCAGATGCAATTTCAGACTTCTCCACTAAAAGATGCAACCTTTACACCACTTTCCCACCACCTTTACACCACTTTCCTACCACTTTTCCAGCTATTCTTGAAGCATTATTGCCACTTTTGATTAAAGAAGTTAAAAGACTTGGTGGGAGTGGTTGGTGAAGATAAAAAGAGGCATTATAATGTGGTTATATTAGGGGGGCATGAGAACTTGTTAGGGGGGTTGGATGTTCTTAGCTACTTATCATTTGTGTAAAATACTTGGTTTAAAAGTACTCTTGGAGGAGGAAGAAGGCATCATCATTGAGACTAAGCCTTCTTCTCTATCTCTTTGTCTTGTTAATAATATGTTTTCATTATTCATTGTCTTGTGTTATATAATTATGTCTAGTGAGTAATTTCCCTTTGAGTATGATGCCTTAAATACGTAATTGATCTTGTGTATTGGGATATGGTTTGATCATCATATGAAATAGTTGTTAATCGATAGGCTTAATGCATAGACTAGCCTGATCACCTAAGCTATGATCCAAATTGATGAGAGTGGACCGAAAGGCATTTGAATTAGTGGAAGAGTCGGTTAGCATATTCTTTGGGATTAATGAGCGAAAGCGTTGATTTCAAGAATAACCCCACAGGCACCTAAGTTGGTGGGCAACACATTCTTAGATATTTGAGAGGCGTCTTAATATCTTAAGTATACCCGTAGGAGGAATCGTCATAATCAAGGGTGATAGAAGTTTAGGTCCGGTCAATGAGCGAAAGTGTTGGTCGGTAACTTAGATCTTTGTTAATCTTGGTTTTGTCATACTGATGAGCGAAAGCGTTAGGAAGACGCATAAGGAAACTCCGGGTACTAGTTGGATCTTCATAAAACCATAATTTTAATATACATGGTCAATTCGTTAAGGTATCATACTCAGTTTGTTCCCATCGTTGTAACCTATTTTTACATTCTCGTCTAGATTACATCCAGCTGATTTATGTGTATTTTTGTTACTTATAATAGTAATTGAAACTCCCATTTAAAAATCGGTTACTCCAGTTACACATCGATAATTGTTTAGATTTTGTACTTAATTCTCAATTCAGAACCTTACTTATCCACTATACTATTTGCACGTGCGTAAAATTCTTTAGCAATTTTACGTACGTCACAATGTGATTATGACATGAGAGATTCTCAGACTTGGCAAGACAAAAGGTGAGAAAAGTCTCACGCTAATTTGAATCTTGCTCTAAAAGCCATAGATTGTGCAGAAGTACGTAAGAGTTGGCATATAAATGAGTTTGGAAAGGTATGAAAGAGAGTTTAATTTACTGAAAGAATAATTGTGACAGAGCTTTCCTTTTCTCTTATCCTAGATTCCAAGGCTACCATTAGAGTTTTAATTAGAGAGCAAATGGAGTTGTTAGCGAAGGAAGATATTATATGGGCTCATCATAGTAGAGTATCATAGTTAAGGGAGGGTAATCCTAATATGCAATTTTTTTATTATAAAAAATCAAATCATAGATAAAGAAATAGTAAGATTAAAGAAGTGAGAAATGCTCAGGGGGTAACAGTAAAGGATGAGATAAGAATTTTAGAAATTGTTAGGTCTTTCTATGTTCCCTTGTTTTTTTGTACAACTGGTCTATAGGTAGAAACAGTTACTACAAAGGTGATGTCGAGAGTGACAGATGACATGAACTCTTCATAATGCTAGTCATTTTCTAAGGAGAAGATTTTTGATGCGCTTTAGCAAATTTACCCTTCCAAAGTCCCAGGTAATGATGGGCTTCCACTAGTAATCTATTATAAGTTTTGGAATATTGTATGGTCAGATATTGTGTGCACCACCCTTTCTATCCTTCATGAAAGAGAAAATCTTAGTCCTCTCAGCGACACTATTGTGACACTTATCCTAAAGGTAAAGCATATATATCTTATTTCAAGTATTGACGAATTAACCTGTATAATGTGATAATGAAAATAATAACTAAGACCATTATAAATTGATTAAAAGTTTTTCTCTTTATGATGATCTATGGAAACCAAGGAACTTTTGTCCCCATACATCATATCACAAATAATTCTCTAATTGCCTTTGAGGCATTCCATTACTTGAAAAATAAGACTACATGGCACTACAATCTTTGTGCATTCAAGTTGGACATAATATTGACATATAACATAACCTAATGACTTTTTTAGAAGCTATGATGCTGGCATTAGATGTTAATGCAACTTTTGTAAAAAAAAATTATACGATGTGTAAAAATGGTACAATATTCCATCTAGATTAATAGTATAATAAGAGAGTTCTTTCACCCAAGTAGGGGTCTACAACAAGGTAATTTACTTTTTCCCTACTTATTTCTATTCTGCATAAAGGGACTTGTAGCTTTGTTTTCAAATGCATAAAATGTTGGCGTCGATCACAACTCAAAGGTAGCGAGGTCAACTCCTTATATTACTCACCTTCTATCTATGGACGATTCGTTTCTCTCTATGAGGGCCTTATTTATGAAACTGAGTAATATCATAAGTATATTGGTTATTTATGAGATCGCTTTGGGGAAAAAATAAGTTTACAGAAAAGTTCTATAAAATTTAGTTAGAATGTCGTAGCCAAGGTATAGTCCCATCTTTGCTCAACTTTTAGTATAAGGCTGGTGACATATAAGAAATATTATTTGGGTCTCCGACCTACAACTATTGGTCGATTAAAGTGTGCAATATTCTCCAGTTTGGAAGATCATACTAGAGAAAAATTAAGAAACTATAAGGTACATTTTTTTATCAAGGATGGGAAGAGAGACTCTTATCAAATCAGTATTATAATCACTTCCTACTTACATCATGAGTTATTTATTACTTCCTCTAGGTACTTGTAGAGGATCAAAATAAAATTATATGACTTCTATCAGGAGAGTAACGACAATGAGAGGAAAATGTACTAGCAAAGCTATGCAAAAATGTGTCATCCTAAAAGGGAAGGCATGTTAGGCTTTAGAAAGTTACATAGTTTCAACAAAGTCATGTTGGTCAAACAAGTATTTTGTATTATCTGCTAATGCGACTCTCTTATTACCCATGCCTATTGAGCGTGCTACTTTTCATGGGGTGCCATACTTGATGCTATAGAAAGATATAAACCTAGCCATATATGAAAGAGCATATTAACATGGTTACCTTTCTATGTATAGGATTTGAATGGCAGATACGGGATGGAAGTTTGATTAATATTTAGAATGACATACGGTTGTTGAGTGCTCTACTAGGTATCCTCCTTGCCTATTCCCTAGTACAAATCACATCTAATAGGTTTTTAAATTACGAGACCTAATGACAAGGCTCCAAAAATAAGGATCTTCTTTAAAAGATTTTGATTGAGGAAGACATAAATCACATGACTTCTATCAGATTTAGCCCTCATCTCTTGACCGACATATTCAGGTGGAAATTTGGGAATAATTTGGAGTATAGAGTTTGCAGTGGTTACCACTATAATTTTGTATTTTGGTGGTCAAATTCATGAATCATCTATAATCCCATCTCGTCCAATGATATTTGGTCTGGGTGTCACAATCTCAAAGCTCCACCTACTCTAAGATCTCCTTGGGAGATTACTAGACAATAACCTCCATGTATAAGAGAATTTGCAAAAACAAGGGATGTCTATTATGTCATGATATCTACTCTATCAAGTCTGCCTGGACACTATAACTCATCTGTTTATAGATGTCCAAATATAAGGTGTAATGGGGACTGCAATCTTTCCCAACTTTTGATCAAGCCTAGCTTAAGTTTATCACTACAAAAGACCTACCCGAGGGAGGCAGATTGATCACGATATTGTGGAGTGCTTGAAAAATATAGAGTCAATATGTGTTTGGAGATATTAATAATATGAACTATTATGGAGAAGTACAACAAGCCATTAACTTCTATACTGATTTTATAGAGCTATATGGAGATGCCCCTGAGACAAACATGTTTAGCAAGTTATTTGGTCCCTGCTGTCTCAAGGAACCGTAAAGATAAATAGGGATGATGGGCTAGTCCAGGGAGGAGACAAATAAATTTGTTTCCTACGACGTGCTACAAACATATCTACTCAAGTGCTTGACAAATTGTAGGGTCCCTTTAGACCGCACACATCGGATGCTTAGGAATGGGCATGAATGGGTATGGTCCAAGGGGGGACCACCAAAATCCAGGCTGACCGAAGATGGGGAACCATCATGGGATAACGAGGGATAGGTAGGGTATGGCCCACCACCAGTTGGGTTTAATTTTTTTTATTTTTGTAATCCAAATTTTATCCTACTTCGTATACTTGTCATAATATTATTTGTTCACAATATTTTTAAAGATAAAATTTGAGATAGAAAATCTTTATAATTATCGATTGCTTTTAAAAAATAAATAAATAACAAATAGTAATTTTTTAACTCCCTGATGCGGTCCAACTAGGATCAATTATACGTGCAAGAATTACACGATCGCACAAGTAATATCGTGATAAGTAGGATCGTCTCCACAGGGAATAGCAAATGAGAATTGTTC
>SOPF01025162.1:0-70374 GCA_012979155.1 Hypericum perforatum | reverse complement strand
TATCCAAGTTTGGACGCATCAAGTTTTTGGCGCCGTTGCTGGGGAATATAGTTAAATCAATCTTCTTTAATATTGGATATAGTTTTTGCGATTTTGAGACTAAGCTTACATATATCTCTTTTGTACATCACTACGCTTGATCTTTGTTGTTGAGTTTTGTGAAAATACAGGAGGTGTATGCCACAAACCTGTTGTCATAACCAACCTCTCCAAGGAGTACGATCCGGAGATTGAACAAACATTTCATCGAAGGAGGAACCAGCTCAGGAGAGAAATGGCAAAATAACAGGTAGTTCCCGCACACATCCAAAAAAGGCAAATGCACCCCAGGTTGACCGTTCTTCAACCAATTATTGCATATTCAATGGTAGATGCCAATAACTTCGAGATCAAGTTGAGTCTTATTCAAATGATTCGGCAAGACCATTTCGGGGACACTTCTTAGAACGACATTATCTTCTCTCTTTTCTTACACATTTTTATGTTTTAGTGTCACTCATCTGAGTTTCTCTGAGTTTGTGGGTTTCTAGGAGAATGTTTATAGTGTCACCCTCGAAAAAACAATTTCTATTTTTTTAGGTAGCGAAGGATAATTTCTATGTTTGTGGCAATGCATGTGTATTGTACAGCTCTATTCCCCATTGCCTAGCAAAATAATCATTTAGTCTAAACGGACGAATTTCAAGAATTTAAATTCAGTCACTCCGGCCCATCTTCTGTGAATCAAAATCACTTACATACTTGAAACATTCTGTATTAATATAATTTTCGTAGGGATTTATTCATTTGATTTAGTCTCTCCGATGTGCAAAATTATTTTAAGAGGTCCTTGTTAGCCACTTTTCCAACAAGCTTACATTATGTAAATTTGATTTGACCATAAAATTTAACCTCTCCTTTTCTCTTGCCTTGCTATCCCCCTATTTTGTCAGGCAAGATCCCCGAAACTATTTATTTAAACATTATTGAAGTTAAAATAAAATACTAATTGTTAATGAGCCGGATCAACAAATACTGATTGTTATTTCACACATGTAAAAATTTTGCAAAAAATATGCTATAACATCTATAGTGTGGTGATTTTTTATTTGGGTACTTTATAATTTAAAACTAATAGAACTAATCCAACTTTTTTTATATTTTAAATTCAGATAGTTGCTAGTGTTATCTAAGTGATAAAAACTAAAAAAAAAAGTTGAATTGTATTATGTGTTTTAAATCATAGGTACCCAAGTGAAAAACTATGACACCTCATTGTACTAAATTACACGTTTCTCCAACAACTTAATTAAATAAAAATAAAATACCCATGTTAAGAATATCTAAATATTTAGGCATGCACAAAGCCCAAAATTTTTTACAATGAGGGTAATATATAAACTATCTAATTTTTTAATATTTAATTTTAATTTATAAGTTAATTAATTTTGTAATAAGGTTAATTTCTTATTTTTAAGGTTACATATACTAAATTATATATTAAATTATCAAATAAATAAAAAATTATGTGGAATCAATTGAACCCACTTATTACCATGTACCTATGTTCCTGTATTTAGCAATGGTTGGTCTCGAAGCCGGAACGTGGAAGTTGATTGGAATTAGGGATGGTCAAAATGTTCATATATGCGAATTGTATTTTATTTTTATTCTGTGAGTCGAGGGTCTATTGACTTTAATTGGGTCTAGAGTAAAATATGGGTATGAGTTTATATTTGAAAATGGGGTATAAGATAGGGTGTAAATTTTATAAATTTTTACCATACTCTTACTTTTTTCCCTAATTTTGATGCTACTCTAACTAAATCCTCATTAGATTTTAATTATATATTTTATTATTATTTTTAATAAATTTTAATAGATTTCTTAAATATTTGTTAAGTATATTTCATAAAATTGACTCTTCTATTTTTTTTTATTGATATACTAGATAATTTACGATGAATTTTCGTATGTTCATTAATGATTTAATAAAATTATATATATAATAAAAATTTCATTTTAAAAAATTTGTTGTATTTAATTCAAGGATCAGATCTTATAAAACTCTGTAAATTCTACGGACTCTAAAAATAAGAGTATGAATTTTGGTAATGAAAATTTTTAGGGTCTAGAAATTAAAATATAGGGTTAATTATCCTCAGGTCCTTGAACTATTGATGATTTTGTAATAGGGTCCCTCTTTAATTTGAATAAGATATAAGACCCCCGCTTTATGATGAAATATTGATATAAGGTCCCCGGTCACCACCTGAACCATGAACATCATCATCCTCCCTACCAACATCACCATCTACAACTTCACCACCTGCACCCCAACCTGGATAGCTCAATTGCCCACCATAATTGTATGCATAATCCTCTGGAAGATCCCCATATTGATCACCCTATGCATCTTCTTCAACTCCAATATTCTGCCAATCTCCATATCCGAATTCAAAATTATCAAAGTCACTCTCATTCTGCCAATCTCCATATGCATACGCATATTCAGAACTATCTGTCAAGTCCTCTTCACTACCATTTTTCCCATCACTGGAGTACACATTACCATCTCCACTATAATCCATTTCTACATCTCCTTTCGAGTCTTCACCCAACCTAAGCTCAACATCACCATCTCCACTACAATCCATTTCTACATCTCCTTCTGAGTCTTCATCCGAACTAAGCTCAATCACGAAATTAGGGTGAAGATGCTTGTCCTCACCCTTCCAAGTCAGCCTCCGAACTGGTTCAATGAAGATGACTATTACTTCATGATCCTTGTAGAACTCAAACATCCACACAACATCAGGATCATTAGCAATTAATCTCCCATATTCTACTCTATACTTGCAAACAGATGACGGTATTCCGAAAGCCAAATGAGCATGGTGCTTCAACAATGGGTACGTATAGTAGTCTGGGTCCACATTATCGTAGATTTGTGACTCTCCTTGAAGCACAGACTCTAACGAATGATGCCGTGAAGCCATAATGCACTACCCTGAATTTAAGCATATGAATTATTCAAAAATCGGACACATACAATTTAGGATTTTAATCAAATATAGGCCACATGCAAAGTGAATAGCTTACCGTGCAGAGTTGGAATTCGTCCTAAACAGGCTTGGCTCGTATTGGCTCGGGTTTGTAGAGTCTTTGATTCGTGGATGCTTGGCTTTGTGGACGCTTGGGTTCGTGGAGGCTGGGCTCTTCACGATTGGGTTCCTTTGTCACTGGGTTCCTTAAGGGTTTGTGGAGGCTGGGTTCTTTGTGCTAGGATTCACCATTGCCGGAATTGCCACGGCGGTTGAAGGGGGTTGACGGGAGTAGGAGTGAGTCGAAGGGAGGAGGTTTTTTTCGGAAAGGGAAAGGTAAAGGTAAGTTTTGACCGAGTGAAAGTCGTATTTTTTTACTCATGGACTTAAGTTTTGACTGAGGGGTACTTTAGTCTTTTCGAATGACTCTCCGCCGGAGAAAATATGGGATTTCGGTGACCGGGGACCTTATATCAATATTTTGTCATAAAGCGGGGGTCTTATATCTTATTCAAATTAAATAGGGACCCTATTACAAAATCGTCAATAGTTCAGGGACCTGAAGGTAATTAACCCTAAAATATACATATGATTCTATGAATACCCTACCTTAATTTTTACCATATCCATTGTTATGCCAATTGCAATCGACGTTTTCTAGGCGAAATTGTGTGAAGTGTCAGAACTAATAAGCCATGAGTTTTGGGCTTGGTTTTTTTTTTTGGTCGACTTGGCCATTGGTTATTGTTAGTGATTTTGTAGTTTTTTAGTTTAAGTAAAATGTAAATAATAATTTAATATTAAAAATTTATGGTGGAATTTGGGTCGAGTCCTGCCCCTGTACTTTTGAAGTACCAGAATTTATGTTTCAACTCCGATTAACTTAACAAGTCATGGACTCTCATTAAAATTTTCATCCCCAGCTCCATCTTCTCCTGAATAAACGAACCATCTGAACCCCGGCCTTATTAATAACTTGGATCAATCGACAACACTGGTCGACGACGGGTGCTTACTAATACAAGTCGACCGACTAATCGTGATTTCAACAGGCAAGACAAATTCTCCCAACATTTTTAAGGGAGGCAGTTTCAGCCTGGCCAGCTACATACCGAAAGTGAAAATGGTGGGATCAAATCTACAGATGCGATCAAAAGCGATTGCTCAGTACCTGTTCCGGTCCAAACTGACGAGGTGCCTGAATATATGATTGCACTTTGGCCGGAAGAGCCCCCACGGAAACGTTATATCTTCACCAACTTCCAACTCCAAACTGTTGTCACGGAAGATTGCACCACGAGAGGAGACAGAGAGGAGCAGGGGATCGTCGTTGTAGAGATGAGTGAGAGTAAGGGTCTATTTGATACAGTTGATGAAATTTAGCTCTTAGCTGTTGGTTGTGAGTTGATCAGTTGTTGGCTGATAGTACTGAATTGATAGCTGATATCTAATTAGTTTGGTAAATTAGCATGCTCTTGAATTGTAAAATTACTTATAAAGATAATTGACTAATAATATTATTTTTTAATATTTTATACAATACATATTATTTATCTTTATGCTTTCGCCAATTAAAAAAGTGTCTTAATTTAATATTTAATATAATTATATTATTTATCTTTATATTTTTGCCAATTTAAAAAGTGCCTCTCTTAATTTAATATTTATTATAGTAATATTTAGTATTTATATCTATGTTTTTGTCAATAAAAAAGTGTACTTCTTAATTTAATTTTAATATAGTAATATTGAGTATTATCTCTATATTTTTGCCAATTTAAAAAAGTTTCCCTCTTAATTTAATATTTAATTAATAGTTATCTGAATCGAAGATATGTTGGTAATTTAATATTATAATAGCTATGAGCTAAATGTAACTGCCACAGATTCTAGCTGTTGGAAAAAATAGATTTTTGGTTTTCAACAACTTTTTTTTAATTCATCAAACACTAAAAAATCAGCTGTTAAATATCTATCAGCTAACTACTGATCACTAACAGATAAACCAAACACCCACTAACTGAATGGTTGGCTGACATTATTCTTCTTGAAAACATGATACAAGAAGAGGTCTTTGAGAATGAGAAGGATGTTTGTGAGATAGAGGAGCAGGAGGATATGGTAGTTGATGAGACCACGACGAAGACAACAGATGATGCTTCCGATACAGTTCAGGCAGGAGTGAATAGAGTTGGTTATGGGGAGGACTCTTGGCATATTTCCTGCATGACCAACACAGAGCGAACAGAAGTTGGTCCCTGAGATACGATCTAAGGCTTTACTTTGAGAGACTCCCTCTGGAAATATCACAGTTATAGTAACAGAGCTAGATCCCGTGATACTAGAGCAGATTGTGGTGTCTGAAATGCAAGACCCGTAGCAGCGTTTGACTGACCGACTACCTGACTCTGAGGTGAGATTGAATGCCGAGAGCGAGCGGCCTCAGGTCCCCATAGTAGTGACATAGATTCCATCTGGCATTCCGTCAGCTGCAGAGGATCTGAGATCGTCTTCCACAGAAATAGTGTAGGTCGGACGAGACATAGTGACCCTTCGCGAGGGTACTAGTCCCATACCTGGCTTAGTTGACATAGATATCGTCCAGGTGGATGATCTTTCTGACCCTTGTCATATTTTGGGATGGATGGTCGGTAGTGGGTCTTGGGCGACTCTGCCCACGCGTAAGACGAGAGGGGGTATGCTACTGAGACCTGCTCCGAGATATGGCTATGCGGGTAAGAACGGGAGGCAGAAATATGGTTAGCATTGGCGTGTGTCTTGTCGAGTTTGTTTGTATCGACCGTGTTGACCCTTGTGGTTTCGCTCGTGTCGAGTCGTAGTATGGCAGCGATAATCTTTATGATTTCCGTGTTGGAAAACATATGTTGGCTATCACTTCATATTTAGTGAAGACTAAATAAATTTCTACTGAAGAGAATTAAAATATTTCATATAATTATTATATCATTGTTAACTACAATCCAAAAAATAGAAAAGTATAAGCATAAAATTTTTTTTTCATAAAAGATATCACCTAATCATAAAATCATGAATTTTTTTTAATAATTAACAATCATGTTACATTCATAAGTAAAATACTAAAAACAAAAAATCTACCATCATCGCCATTTCCCAACACTAAAAAAAACTCCATAAAAGACACCAAAAACCTTCCATCATGGCCATTTCATTCAAATACTAAAAAAATAAAAAAACTACCATGATCGCCATTTCATTCAAAAAACACTATAAAAAACTACCATCATCGTCGTTTCATTCAAACATCTTTGCTAATGTATTTTCCTCCCCTTTTTCTCTATCTTCTTACTAACTTTTTCCCTAGATGTTATGGTATTTTTCATTTTCGTTTTTCTTCATTTTCTTATAGGAGACACACCTTGGTTCCAAAAATAACGAGTACATCAAATTCTGTAATACAGGTACCAATATTATATTAAATTAGTACCAATATTCACATCCATGGATACAATTATTCATGTCCCAGGGGACTAATATCCAAATACAACAACTAAAATTCTAACTTTTTAGATGTTACACAATAAATAAAAAGCACCCTACACGTACCAATAGTATAGTTATTAGGTACCAATATTCACATCCTCGGGTACCAATACTAACGTCTGTGATTACCAATACTTTAATACATCAATAAAAAATATACTTCATCAATTATGCTTTACTGAGTTGATATAAGGGTAAACTATTAGACAATGGGTATTGTACCTAGTTAGAGCGAGAATGGTAAGAGAGAGATAAGACAAACTGGTTGAATAGCGAGGAGTGAGATTTGTGGGAGAGAGACAAGAAAAGCTGGTGATGAGGGCTACGGTAGTGAAGCAAAGGGCTAGGAGCAATTTGCTAGTGAAAAGTAAGGAGTGCGATTGGTGAAATAGAGACAAGAAACGCTAGTGATAACAAGAGCAAAGAGCCAAAGCTATGTACATTGAGCGAGGAGTGAGTGGCGAAGAGCAGGAGGGAGAATGGGGCTCAAAGTTAGGGCAAGGCTGAGGCAGAGTAGATGGGATTAGGTAGTGAAAGATTTTGAAAGAAAGAGAGGCAAATAGAAAGAGTGAGGGAAAGGGAAAGATTAGAAAAAAAATCAAAATAAATTTGGAGAGAGATAATCTTAGAATAAAATATAATTTCTTTGAAAAATTTAAATATTGATCACGAAAATAAGGATAACTAGGGATACAATAATTAAATATATATTTATTTAATACTAATTATACCTTTAAACATTAATCACCAACAGATTAAAAATTTAAAGAAAAAAATTTCCATTAGATGGTCAATAAATAATCCACACCATGGAGATTACTTTTAGACATCTCCATTGAATCCATCACCGTTGGGTATGGAGGATGAAATAAAATTGTGAATTTGGTGTCACTAAGATTTTAAGAATCTTGCATAAATTTTTAAGAAAAATAGTTCAATCTTCTGTGATTTTGCAACCAAAAGTCAAGGCATGTATGACCTTGATCCGACCAAGAGTATGCTAATTCAGAAATTGATGATGATTTAATGAGAAAGTGAATTGGATGATAGTAAGAATTTAATAAAAAAATAATGAGAACATAAAGTCACTATTTATAGATGTTGACAACTTCATTTGATATTCTATCATCATCCAAAAAGTCCTTGACAAAAGTGGGTCACTTTTCTTGAGTTTAAACTCAAGGGACACCAGTTTTCAAGTGGCCACGCTATGGCCTTGCTTGGACACTACATGGCCAAGTTTTTATTGCTCGTAATTTCTTCACTGCGGCAAGCAAATCTATGGCTTACGAGGGCTATGGCATGACCCTCTTTCTGTAGCATGGGAGTTGTTTACCTTGGCAGGCCTTGCCGTGATATTTCTAGGCCACGCTATGACTTTCTATAGTGATAAGAACCTCTTAGAACATCCTGAAACCTTTGTTATAGTAGTTTATACTTCACGTTCTAAAAATACCCAATATTCATCCCCTATTATTGAAACATTTAAAATAATAGTAAACAAAGTAAAATAAAAATTATAAAACTTTATGGATAAAGTCAAATCAGCGTGGCTACATCATTTAGGTGATTGCCTATGTACTAATAAGGGATCAACTGACGTAGTTTAGAAGGATTGAAATAAGCATCATCATATAAACTAATATATTTTGTGATAAGAATCTTTTGGATTTAAACCTTCACCTAGTGTAAAAGTTCAAAGCTTTATAGAGGTTTAAATGGTGAACGAGTCCTAAACCAAGTACTCATTGTTATAGAACTAGCCTTCCACATATATTAATTTTGGTAGTCAGCATATTCTGTAGCTTGCATGTTAATGGCCATGTGTTTATATCCTAAGTTCATGAGTCTTTTTTAAAGAGCAACCTTACTCTTTTAGAAAATGGCATGATTTCCATACTCATATAAGTAAGTCTCGTAGGTACTTCTGTGATACACCTTTGCAATAATGTAGACTTATTGAAAACTTTCATTCATCCTTGTTAATACAAAAGCTATACTTATTCAGAAATGAGAAGTTAAATTAGCATACCATAATCACTTTAATAAATAATTAGTAACCATTGAACTTTGTTTGTCTATTTCAAAACATAATTTAGGTTCTTATCATTGATGGTCAATTTTCTGTTGGAAAAAAATGAATTAAGCCCAAATGGGCCCAAGTGTCCAAAAACCCAAGTAAAAGAAATGGAAAGTGAAAGAAAGGGAAAGTGTGTACCACATTGCTTAGAGCAAGGAATTTCTCCAAGTTTATAAGGAGATTTCCTTCCTTGACTCTCAACAAGTTGACCACTCCCTAGGTTGACCATCAGTTGACTTTTCGTTGACTTTTGGTTGACTTTCCGTTGATTGCAAGGACGGTGCTTTAGCACCGTCCGAGCACGAGCACGAGCACGAGCGCGGGCGCGGGCGCGGGCATGGGCGCAGGACCGGGACCAGACACGGGCTCGAGGCCGGGAGCGGGTGCATTGAGGAAAGTTTTGGAAAATTCCGGAGTAATCCGGAATCCAGAATGCGACGGGACGCGAGGCCGAACGGATAAGTCCGTCATTCCGACAAGACGCGAGAGGAGGATAAGGGTCCCTGTCAACTAACGACGAAGGGACACGAGGACTGGATAAGGCTGTCTGGCATATCCGAAGGGGTAGGAAGGACTTGAGGCCTATCCAGAAGCCATCCGAAGAGACACGACAGAGAGAGACAGCCTGCTGGCCACAGGATGTGTCTATCCAGCCTCTGCTCGTGGCCCTTCGGGATGACAGCCTCCAGCCCCTATAAATAGAGGGGTCCTCCTCATTCATTATCATCCCAGCGACAACAGCATTCTGAGCATTGTCGACTTCTTCTCTTCCTCCGTTCTACACATAAATAGTCAGTCGAAAGTTCCGGGTATATAAGGGTTCGCCCGAAAGGTTCGAGAGTCGTGTGCAGCGATCTTAGAACCGCCCGATAGTCGTTGTATCTTGGGGACGATTGCCTTAGCCCGTACGCACTGAAATATACGGGGCAATCTCGTCTTACAGAGAAAGTGTCCAACACTTGCCTCGACTATAGCCCGATCCTAATCAAGTACTCGTATCCGTGAAACAACAATTGTAAGACGAGATCATACTTGAAGATGGCATCGAGTAGCACCGTTGCTCTGACCACGGACCCGCGAACTGTCCACGCCGAAAGGCCAGCGAAGTTCAACGGTACCGAGTTCAAGAGGTGGCAGCAGAAGATGACGTTCTACCTGACCACGCTCAACCTAGTACGATTCCTAAAGGAGGATGCACCAAAGCTCGCGGAGAACGAGAAAGATCAGCAAGTGATCAACGCCCTCGATGCGTGGAATCACAGTGACTTCCTCTGCCGCAACTATGTCCTGAATGGACTAGACGATACGCTCTACAACGTCTACGCGGTACACAAGACTGCTAAAGAGCTGTGGAGTTCACTCGAAAAGAAGTACAAGACGGAGGATGCCGGGACGAAGAAGTTCATCGTCGGGCAGTTCCTCGACTTCAAGATGGTGGACTCCAAGAAGGTCATCGACCAAGTGCAAGAGTTGCAGCTGATCCTTCACAAGATACATGCCGACGGAATGCAACTCAGCGAGTCCTTCCAAGTGGCCGCGGTAATCGAGAAGCTCCCCCCGCTCTGGAAGGACTTCAAGAACTACCTCAAGCATAAGAGGAAGGATATGAGCCTAGAAGACCTGATCGTGAGGCTTCGGATCGAGGAAGACAACCGAAAGTCCGAAGTCAAGCAAGGCAAGGCTGCCTCTGAGATCACCGTGAACCTCGCCGAAGGAAAAGGTGGCAATAAGAGGAAGAAGTCTGGGGACACGCAGGAGAAGCAAGAACCTAAGAAGAAAAAGAATAAGAAGATCAAGGGTGATTGCTACAACTGTGGGAAACCCGGCCACATGGCAAAAGACTGTCGCCAGCCAAAGAAAGACGATAAAGGAATGGCAAACCTAGCTAAAGACCTATCTGAGATGGATCTGGCAGCCTTGGTATTTGAGGCCGACCTAGAGGACTATCCAAGAGAGGAGACGCAGGAGCTACCTAGCACTTCTGCTCGGACAAGGGGATATTCTCCAAAATTTCCAAAATCATCAAACTAGGCGAGGTGGTCTTAGTTGTTAAAGTTAGAACACAGTTCCCGACTCACTGTCAAGCATAGTTGGGTTTTCTAAGCTTGTATTTGATATACTTGTAATGACCAAACTGGGTCTATTGTAGGCAAGGGTTACCTAAGAAATAGGGCCTCATAAGATGAATGTAATAATTATACATCGTACCATTAACGGTCGAAATAGAAATTACAAATTCTTCTTATTTGGTCGAATGTTCTTAATTATGGCGTAATAGATTGGAACATATAAATTTAAACTCGCTAAAAAGTAGTAAGTTTAAATTTATTATCGAATCTGGAGTTTAACCCTTCTGATAAATGTGAGGTATGTGTAAAGGCCAAAATGGCCAAAGCACCTTTCCATTCGGTGGAAAGAAGTACCACGCCTTTTTGAGTTTCTTCATAAGGCTAAGATATGCTGCATAAATTATGGTTATGTATATCTCCTAAAGGTAACAACGAAGCTCCTGAGGCCTTTATGAGATATAAGAATGAGGTTGAAAATCAACTCAGCGTGAAAAACCAAAATGATCCAAAGTGATCGAGAAAGAGAATATGTAGCTTTGTTTAAAGAACTTGGTCGAGAGCACAACATTATTCGTCAGACGACTACTCCATCTGTAGCTTCGTTTGAAGAAATTTGTCGAGCACACGGCATCGTTCAACAACTGCTCCATACTCGCCTCATTCGAATGGTACGGCTAAATGCCAAAAATCAAACTCTTAAGGAGATGATTAACGCAATATTGGTTAGCTCAGGACTTATCCCAGAAATGTGGGGGGAAACTGAGCTTTCAGCTCATTCTAAGCAAGTTGCCACACAAGAAAAAGGGTCAAAACCCCATACGAGCTATGGAAAGGAAAGAAGCATTCCTATGGTTACCTTAAAGTGTGGGGGTAGCTAGTAAAGGTCAAAGTACCTAAGCCTAATGCAATCTGAAGGGTTGGCAGCTCCTAGTCTAGAGCATAAAGTATGTCAGTTAGTCAAGTCACTATATGGGGTAGAATAAAATGCTGGAAAAGTGACAAGAGAAATTTGACAAAACTAATACTAGCTTTAAGATCAATGAGTGCGATAAATGTGTTTACATTAAAGACACGCCTGAAGCTTATGTAATTGTATGTCTCTTACTGGATGACTTACTAATTATGGGAAGCAATAACAAGGTTATTGTGAAAACTAAGAACATGTTGAAGAATCACTTTGACATGAAAGATATGGGTCTGGCAGACGTCATATTAGGGATAAAGATCTCTAGAAAAGCAGACAAAATTGTCTTGACACAATCCCACTACGTGGAAAACGTGCTCAAGAAATTTGAAGTTTTTGACAGACCTCCAGCTAAGACACCGGTAGACTTAAGTCTACACTTAGCTAAGAATCGAGGGGACCCAGTATCTCAACTGAGGTATGCATAAATTATCGGGAGCTTGATGTATTTAACAAATTGCACTCGTCCCGATATTGCGTACTCAGTTAGTAAACTTAGCAGATTCACAAGTAATCCAAGAAAGTATCACTGGCTAGCTCTAGAAAGGGTTTTACGGTATCTAAAACATACCATAAACCATGGCATACACTATGCTAAATATCCAGCTGTATTAGAAGGATACAGTGATGCAAACTGGATATCAGACACGAAGGACTCCAAATCTACGAGTGGATATGTATTCACCATAGGAGGAGGAGCTGTGTCTTGGAAGTCCTCTAAACAAACGTACATAGCTCGATCCACAATGGAGTCGGAGTTTATAGCACTAGACAAAGCTGGGGAAGAAGCTGAATGGCTCAGAAACTTTCTAGAGGACATTCCGTGCTGGAAAAAACCGGTACCTCTCGTATTAATACATTGTGATAGCATGTCTGCAATCGGGAGAGCACAAAGTATAATGTACAATGGTAAGTCTCGACATATCCATCGGAGACATAATACCATTAGGCAGTTGATCTCAAGCAGGGTGATCACCATTAACTATGTTAAGTCCAAGGACAACATAGCTAATCCTTTTACGAAAGGAATCAATCGAGATCAAATGTACAATGCAGTAAGGGGAATGGGATTAAAGTCCACACACTAAAGGACGTCCATAGCGGTAACTCAACCATGATGAGTGGAGATCCCACAAACTTGGTTAAACGAGACAACTAAGTTATGGAGGGTTCAGTTAATCACCTGGAACCTAACCCATTCTCAGAAGCTGCCCAGGTATCGACCTGCAGAGGTGTGGCTAGGTTAAACAACTTTGCTTTTAATGATTCCTATACCTTGTTGAAGGTAGAGTATGGCAGGATACTCCAGATAGGAGGTCACCTATGTAAGTGTGAAGTGAGGCCGCTTCAAATAGGAAAAACACTTATGAATCCAAGATATGGTCCATGGCCGAAAAGGACACAATGTGAGAACCTAAATATACTAGGGTTATTATTGTGTAAATGTTATTGTCTTGGTTTACGCAAAAAGCTGACGGTTCAAGACATCGCGTTCACCGAGCAGCGAGTAAATCCGATAACATCTTACTAGAGAAGGTTCAAAGCCACAAGCTACCTATCTCGATGCAATAATAGCACGTCGGAACTTTCAATTAAAGTCTGCATGCATTGGTCTTCATTCATGTGGGGGATTGTTGGAAAAAAATGAATTAAGCCCAAATGGGCCCAAGTGTCCAAAAGCCCAAGTAAAAGAAATGGAAAGTGAAAGAAAGGGAAAGTGTGTACTACATTGCTTAGAGCAAGGAATTTCTCCAAGTTTATAAGGAGATTTCCTTCCTTGACTCTCAACAAGTTGACCACTTCCTAGGTTGACCATCAGTTGACTTTCCATTGACTTTTGGTTGACTTTCCATTGACTGCGAGGATGGTGCTTTAGCACCGTCCGAGCACGGGCGCGGGCGCGGGTGCGAGACCAGGACCGGACACAGGCTCGAGGCCGGGAGCGGGTGCTTGGGTGCATTGAGGTGCACTTGGCACTTCGCACGCTTGCCACATCACGAGGAGCTCTGAGGAGCCTTAAAAGTTTTGGAAAATTCCGGAGTAATCCGGAACCCAGAATGCAATGGGATGCGAGGCCGAACGGATAAGTCCGTCATTCCGACAAGACGCGAGAGGAGGATAAGGGTCCCTGTCAACTAATGACGAAGGGACACGAGGACTGGATAAGGCTGTCTGGCATATCCGAAGGGGTACGAAGGACTTGAGGCCTATCCAGAAGCCATCCGAAGAGACACGACAGAGAGAGACAGCCTGCTGGCCACAGGATGTGTCTATCCAACCTCTGCTCGTGGCTCTTCGGGATGACAGCCTCCAGCCCCTATAAATAGAGGGGTCCTCCTCATTCATTATCATCCCAGCGACAACAGCATTCTGAGCATTGTCGACTTCTTCTCTTCCTCCGTTCTACACATAAATAGTCAGTCGAAAGTTCCGGGTATATAAGGGTTCGCCCGAAAGGTTCGAGAGTCGTGTGCAGTGATCTCGGAACCGCCCGATAGTCGTTGTATCTTGGGGACGATTGCCTTAGCCCGTACGCACTGAAATATACAGGGCAATCTCGTCTTACGGAGAAAGTGTCCAACACTTGCCTCGACTATAGCCCGATCCTAATCAAGTACTCGTATCCGTGAAACAACACTTTCTTGTCACAAAACTTAGCCTTATTTCCTATGTAAAGATCTAATTAGTAGTGAACTTTGAATTAAATTCTATATTATTCTAATTTGCATCATTATATGCTTCCAATACAGTGAGATACCCATTACAATACAAACCATGATTTACGGTTCCTTTCAAATACCCAACCATCCTTATAATTATTTTTCAATGTTCAAATCCTATATTATTTAAGAATTGGCATATCCCTATAGCTTGAGTAATATCTATTTAGTTTCATGCGATGTATTATATACATAAATCTCTCAATAAAACTCAAGTACTTAAGTTATACGCAACTACATCTATCGTTCTTAATTAACTGAAGACTTGGATCTAAAGAATTGGGAACTAGTTTGTCATCAAAATGACCATACTTCTTGAAAAGCTTCTCAATATAATGAGATTGGGTTAATGCCAACTCATCTCTCTTTCTTAGGATTTTAAAGATCATGTCAATTTTTTTAGGTCTTTCATATCAAAGTTAGAGCTTAAAAAATTCTTGGTTTCTTATATATAATTCATTTTAGTACCAAAAATAAGCAAGTCATTCATATATAAACATATAATCATACAACCATAATTATAAAACCTAATATATATGCATTTATCAACATCATCAACAATGAAACCATAAGATAATGCAACGTATGAGACTTTTCATATTATTGCATAGGAGTTTGTTTTAAGTCATAAATATATTTCACTAATTTACAAACTTTCTTCTCCTAGCGTGGCTGAATATAATCTTAAGTTTCTTCTATATAAATTTCTTCGTCTAAATTACTATTGAAGAAGGTGATTTTCATGTTCATTTGGTGTATGACCAATTAATGAATAAATGCAAGTGTAATTAAATAATAAATAGATGCAAGCAACATGAGCATAAGTGTAAAATAATTAATTCTATTTCTTTGCTTGTAATCCTTAATGATCAGTTTGGCTTTAAACTTATTGATAGAATCATCAGCATTCAACTTTCTTTTCAATATCTATTCACATCTTATAGGCTTTATCGGGAGATAAATTGCACAACATCCAAGTACCACTACACAAAATTTAATTCATCTTATCATTGATGGCCTCTCTTTAGAAAATAACATCTACAAAGATCTTAGCATAAAAAAATTCTTAGGATCATCATCAACATGCATCACATATTTAAAAATATTAAGTATTTCATTTTTATGACCCTTAACTAAATAAGTTATGAATTGAGAATTAAAATCTTTCTCTACTCACTTCTTTTACTTAATGTAGGCTTAATTTCTTCTATATCAATAATATAGTCATCATTGTTGTTCATTTCTTTGGTTCTGGACTAGATAATAATAGATTTCTAATGAGCTCATTTTGAAAACCATAACTTCTTAAGTACTGTAAATTTTTTATATTTATAGATTTTATAATCTCAAAGGTGTCAAAGATTAAAAATATAAGGGTTGTGTTATTTTTCAAATAGCCTACACATGCATATTTATAAGCTCTATTTCCTAATTTATGTCTTTTACGATCAAGCCTTCTAACATAAGTTAAATAACTCCACACTTTCAATTTTTTAAATTAGGATTTTTCTTAACCATAATTAATAAGAAAAAATATTTTTATTAAAAAAAACTATAAAAATATAGTAAGTTAAAAACATAGCTTTATCCCAAGAAAATTAGGCAAAAAAAAAACTTATGAGCATGACTTCAAACATTTCTACTGGAATTTTATTTTCATCTTAATAAGACAATTTGTTAGGGTGTATATGGTGTTGTTGCTTGATGGAGTAAAGCGTGTTCTTTGCAAAATAGTATAAACTCATTAGGATAATTTTTTTCACTACAATGAGATCATAGAATTTTAATGTTCTCTCTTAATTGTGTCTTTACTTCATCCTTATAAATTTTAAACTTAACAAAAACTTTATCCATAGGCTACATCAAATACATGTATGTATTCCTAATCTATTTATCAATGAATGTCAGATAATATTTATTTTCACCACAAGTTATACGATATTTTAGATCACTCATATCACTATGTTTTAATTCAAGTATGGTAGAATTTCTAACAATGGATTTATGCAATGTTCTATTATTTTTGGCTTCTACATTTATTGCACATTTAGAAACATTATCAAAATTGTAATAAACAATTAATCCTAATCTTTTCATGTAAAAGAATTATAATTAGCACATCCTAATCTAGCATGTCAAATATTAAAAAAGTCAACAATATGAGAAAAATCATTGTTCATTAAGTTTTGTTTAATCATCCCATTACAAGAGTACCATTGTCCAATGACATCCCATAAAGAACTCGAATATTACAATCTTATCAAACTCAAACCTAACCTTAAAATTGGCCTAGTTAAGAAGAACTTTGGAAAGTAATACTTTTTTAAAAGTAATAGTCTTTCTTGATGTAAACGAGAGTTCTATAAAACCTTTACCAATGACTTTATGACTTTTGTTATTGGCAGAGGTAATTTTATTACCTTCTTCATTAACTAGTTCATATGTCTTATAAAGATTTTTATCTTTACAAATATGAATGGTTGCACCCATACTGTACCACAATCTACCATTTTGGATCATAAACTATATTGGCACTTTGTACTATTGTGACAAGGCTTTCCTTTTCATCAACCATGTTCACCTCTTTCTTCATTTGTTCCTTTTGTTGATGACAGTCACGAGCATAATGGCCAAGTTTCTTACAATAATAGTGATCACCTTTCTTCTTATCACTCTTTTCTTTAACTAAGAAGTATTCTTAGGCTTTAACATTTCAACATTATTGGCCTTAGATAGATCCTCGATTTATTGACTATCCTTCATTTCTCGTTTGCAAGAGTTATCTTTGATACAAAGATGATGCTGCAAACCTTTAAAGTCGTATTCAGTCTCTACATATTTGAGTTTCTTTTTATAATCATTCTATGAGGGATGTGAGTAAGAGATTATAACTTTGACCATAAAGGCATCAAAAAGAACATTAGCAGTATCCTTGAGGTGATTGACAATAAGTAAAAGTTTACTTGCTTGGGTGATTGTTGACTTATTGTCAAACATCTTGAAATTCATGAAGTTGCAAATAAAGAAATTCTTGTTGCTCACCGATGATATGTCGTACTTATTGTCCAAAGTGGTCCACAACTCTTTTGCAATGGAAATACTTTGGTAGATATTGTAGACCTTTGTTTCTAAAGCATTCAAAATATGGCAATGGCATATGAAATCTTCTTGACACTTCTTGCATTTGGCCTTCAATTTGTCACTATCGTCACTTTTTGCCTCAAGAATCACCTTCAAGCCCTCTTCAAGTATGTATCATAATTTGAGAGTGATGAAGGAGAACTTCATAATCTCTTACAAGTAGGCAAAATTTTTACAATCAAAATACTCTAAATATTCAACGTCTGGTTCATGACTTATATAGATTGTGCAGTAATAAGCGATGCTTCACTCTCCTTTGTGTCAAACAATAATTGTTTAAAATTTTTTGGAAAATATATATTAAAGTATAGAGAAAGAAACAAGATTTTAAATTTTGACCTTCCGAGATTTTTACAAGTATAATGTGTATAGCGAACTAATGTCGTACGATACACAGAAGTAATCATACCATAATTAAGCTTCAAGGTGTATATGACTTTGACCCAACTATTAGTATGGTAATTCAAACATTGACGATGATATAATAAAAAAGTAAGTAGGATGATAGTAAAGATTTAATAAAAAATAACAATGAGAACATAAAGTCACTATTTGTAAAGGTTGACAATATCATTTGATGTCCTTTCATCACCCAAAAGATTCTTGAAATGAATTTCAAGAGTCCAGATTAGCTGCGGATTGCATCAATCTGCACCATGGGGATTAAGGGTATAGAAGTCTTTACCTACACACAAAAAGGCAGATTATAAAAATGGAAAAACAAACCCCACATGCATTCTTCTTTTTCCAGCTGTCACGGCATATCTTTCTTCTCAACTCACTCTTTTGAAACAAAACAACTATTTCTGGAGAATCTCAACGGCATGGTGGGGTGGGTAATTTGAAACAAAACAACTATTTCTGGAGAATCCCATCGCCCCTTCCCACGGCTCCTCCCTTTGAAATTTGAATTTAAATTCTATAATTCAATATCCTAACAACTCTAATCCCAATTAGGTAATTATCCCCAAATATTCATAACCATCATCTTGGAAACTATCATCTTCATCGAATTAAACATGGATTTGTCAACCTCAAAGGTGCCTGACGAAGGTAAATCAATTTGTTGATCACGTACCGTGATAGTTAACTATCTATATACATTTTGAAGCTACAACAACAATGGAATCTCCAAACAATTCTGAAAACTATGATTCATCATCGGCTAATTCGCAGAGTAAAGATTATGCCCAGAAATTGGTACCTTTATTGATAATTTTGGTACCTATTTTCATCAATAATGGTTCATTTATGTTTAGTTTTGGTACCTTTATTACAATGCTGGTTCTGTTATTACAATAATGGTACCTTTGTTAAATCTTTTCACTCTTTTGAAACAAAATAGCTATTTCTGGAGTATCTCAACGGCGTAGCGGGGTGGGTAATTTCCACCTTCTTCTCGTCCCTAGAGCGTTTCTCCTGTATCAACATCTCCACCTTCGACCTCGACGACTACGACGAAGAGGAAAAAGAAGACAATGACTATCGAAACTCTCCCATTGCCCCTCCCCCCATTTATCACAGTAATGGTACTTTTGGATGTTGTGGTGGTGATTTAAAATCAAACCTGGAACCCAGATATTGGTACCTTTGTGTTCAGTATTGGTGCCTATGTTCAGATATTGGTACCTTTGTACTCTTGAACCCAGATATTGGTACCTTTAGTGATATTATTGGTGCCTCTGTTCAGTAATAGTGGTTCATTTGTGTTCAGTATTGGTACATTTATCATAATAATGGTACTTTTGTATAATATTATCACTCTTTTTAAATCATCACCACAATATTGGATTAATTTTAATGATTCTTGTTCACTTACCATGATAATTAACTATCTAAATAAATTTTGAAGCTATAATAACAATAGAATCTCCGAACAATTCTGAAATCAGGAATCATTTTCGGCTAATTTGTGGAGTCATGGTAATACATATGCCCCTATATTGGTACCTTTAGTGATAATATTGGTGCCTCTATTCAGTAATAATGGTTAATTTGTGTTCATTATTGGTACATTTATCACAATAATGGTACTTATGTATAATATTATCATACTTTTTAAATCATTACCACAACATTGGATTAATTTTAATGATTCTTGTTCACTTACCATGATAATTAACTATCTAAATAAATTCTTGTTCATCTTCATCGAATTCAGCATGGATTGTCCACCTCGACATTGCCCGACGAAGGTAAATCATCACCATAGCATTGAATTATGTACGCAATTTCTTGTCCACGTACCGTGATAGTTAACTATCTATATAGATTTTGAAGCTACAACAACAATGGATTCTCCAAACAATTCTGAAAACCATGATTCATCATCGGCTAATTCGCAAAGTAACGGTAATACATGTGCCCAGATATTGGTACCTTTAGTGATAATATTGGTGCCTATGTTCATTAATAATGGTCCATTTATATTTAGTGTTGGTCCCTTTATTTCAATAATGGTACCTTCGTTTCGACCGAAAAAATAAATAATGGTACCTTCGTCGACTAATTCGCAGAGTACCTTCATCGACTACAAAAAGTTACCAATTTTGCAGAAAAAGATATCAAAATTTTAGAAAAAGATATGATAATTTCAGAAAAAGGTACCAAAATTTCTGAACAATATACCACTAATATCATTATTGCATAAAATAAGTACATATGTTGCATAACCATATCTTCATCCTCCACTTATACTTTCTCATCTTCATCCTCCACTGATTCTTCCTCATCTTTATCCACTTTCTCCTCAAAATCCTCTCCATCTTGTCCAGACGTTTCATCCTTTCATCCTCCACTGATTCTTCCTCATCTTCATCCGATTCCTCCTCAAAATGCTCTCCATCTTGTCCCAAGTTCTCTTCAGCTTCTTCCACTTCCTCATCTTCCTCGTCGTCCACTACTTCACCCTTCTCCTATGAGACCTTTCTCTTTGCTATTATTTTTTCCAAAGCTCGATGCTTTTGTATAAGGTCGAAATAAACTTTGTACAGCTAACAAAAAGATGAATGAACATAAGTTAGTTCACATATGTTTGAAAACCAGGAATCCCCCTCAACTAATTCACAGAGTTACGATAATACATCTGCCCAGATGTTGGTACCTTTAGTGGTAATATTGGTTCCTCTTTTTATCAATAATGGTCCATTTATGTTTAGTATTGGTACAATTATCACAATAATGGTTCTATTTTCTGGGATTGTCACTTATGTAATTAATCAATAAAAGAAGCTGCAATTACCTCTTCTGTTGACAATTTTCTCCAATTCTATAGACCAGTTGCATCGTCGGTGGCGGGAGTGACACGAAGGTTGCTTCTTCCTTTGATTTGTGTACTTCCTTTGATTTGTTTGAAGTACTCAACCAAACGGCCTTTACATCTACAACCTTAGTATCGGTATATGATATATCACGTACCAATCTTACCCAAATCACAGAACAACGATACACAGAATATCGATATATGATACGTACCTCGTCGATGGTAGAGTCATTGTGCCGGAGTACGGGATTGACAACAAGGAGTGTCGGGGTGGCAAGATGGAGTGATGGCGTCGCTTGGTTATGTCGGGTGGTGTCGGGGCCGCGTGACGGTTAATTGGAGAGGAAATTGGGGCCGGTGGAAAAATTATAATAGGTGGGTTTAGGGTTAGAGAATGTATTTGGGGATTTGCTTAATTGGGGTTCAAATTATTAGGATGGGGATTAGAGAATTTAAATTTCAAATTTAAAAGAGAGGGAGAGGAAATGTTACGGGATTTAGGGATAATTGGGGTAGTTAGGGATTTGAATTTATGATTAGCTAAATACCAATTTTACCCTTATTAATACTAACCCTTGGATCAAATTTTTATAAATTAAATTCTAATCCTAAGGTAGAGAAACAATCCGTAAGCTGCGGATTAGGATTTAGTCATCCGCATATAATCCTCTCCCGAATTCAAAGGTGGCCAACAAAAAAAGGTTACGTTCTTTGAGTTTAAACTTAAGAGACACACCTTTTCTGTGACTTACGAGGGCCACATTGTGACACTCTTTCTATAACTTGGAAATTGTTTCCCACGATAAGCTGCCATGGCATGTGGGGCCTACGCTGTAGCCCCACTTCTAAAACTTGGAGAATTTTCATGCCCTAACAACCATGGCTGTGACTTTTCATGCCATGCCGTGGCTTAACTTCTATAGTGATAAGAACCTCTTAGTATCTCTGGAATCTTTGTTGGATGTACGGATACGAGTACTTGATTAGGATCGGGCTATAGTCGAGGCAAGTGTTAGACACTTTCTCCGTAAGACGAGATTGCCCCGTATATTACAGTGCACTACGGGCTACGGCAATCGTCCCCAAGATACAACGACTATTTGGGCGTTTCCAAGAACGTTGCACACGTATCTCGAAACTTTCGGGCGAACCCTTATATACCCGGAACTTTCGGACTCGAGAGAGGAGGAGAGAAGAACAACTATTGCTAATGAATGCTTATGCAATGAGTTGTTGGGACGATTAAAATGAAAGGAGGAGGGTTCTATTTATAGTAAACCAAAGGACATGTTGAAATCATTTCAAAAGCCACCAATGAAATAAATTTCAAAAGTCATGTCCAAATTCCCTCCTTTTATTTATTTATTTATTTAATTATTTACCAACTTGTGTCTCTTGATTTTTAATTTTTAAAAATCAAAAGACACCAACAATCCACATTATAGTGATTTATACTTCAATTTATGAAAATATCTAATAATTCAGACACTTGTTAGATTGCTAAATTTTAGTCAGGTCGAATCTTATCTCAAAAATTAGAAAAGTATTCCGGATTCATACTCAAAATTACTCATTAAACTGTAACCAACTTTAACATCTAATAGCTAGATAAATTGGAAAGATTTTTTCCTCGACTGATATCGCGCTAACTACATCCCTTAGAATATATTGAAGGAAAACTTAACTAGTAAGGTACCCATAAATCAAGGAGCTTTTGTGCTCATGACATGAAGGACAGACTCCAAGAGAATGCAGTGAATCTCCTAATGGATATATTCGAATAATTTCTCCCTCATAGATACTCTTGGACCGCTTATGAAGTCGGTGTTGCTTTGCAATCTTTTCTATGCCAAGAGGTCTATGTGCATGTGATATTCGTCTATTTTAATGTTTATTTTGGCAACTGATGGAGTCAATCCGATTAGATATTGTTTGTAGTTGAGACAAACTGAATTGAGTTTCATAATGATAAAACAGCCTTGATTTGGGTGTGCATGGTTACTTGATTTATTGATTTAGTTCAAAGTAATAGCAATTCAACGTTGAAACATGGTCTAGTAAGAGAGTTGAATTGAGTTCATGAATTTAAGTATTATGATTAAGAAAGTGATATTATTGTAATAACAACTTTCATTAAGTACGGCAATCCTCGAAGAGACATTAGTGAAAAAACACCTTAAAGAGATTACGAAAATGGTCGATTCTGTAATTTAAAAGTCATAATAGCGTATCTATCGAACAAACATTGAATTTATGATAAAATATTCGCGAGTCTATGGGTTGTAGTGAAAAAAAAAACGATTTGGTCACTTTACGATCGGAGGTTGTGTTAGGTATAATATTTATTTCAAAGATAAATTAAAAAATTTAATTAATGATGAGCAAAGGACTTGAGAACCAATCTGTAAGGGTAATTTACCTTTGAAATTATTGTCATTATTATTCAGTTGAGAAGCATATTGTAATTTTTATTTAGAGGGTCAAGACTTAACATGGTCTTTCTTTCTTTCCCTTCTATCATTTTACACATACTACAATTGGCATCAAGTGAAATCATAACAATCATAACAACAGCGACAACAACAATAACACAATAAAGATGTCATTTCATGACCACTAATTTGTAACATCGCCCTAGGGTATATTTTCATCTCCCATATGCTTATTAGAAGAACTGAAACTAAAACGGTTGATCCCTTCTCCATCTGTGACATTCTCTGGAGTACCACAAGAATACCACTTAGCCCAAAACAAGTAGTGAAGGAAATTGATGAAGCTAAGAATTGCTAGCATCCAATAGAAGAGGTCAAGCCTGTCCTTGTTAAGATCGTTCTCACTAAGCCATCCTTTGCTTGAAGATCTTGAGGTGATCTTGTTCACAAGGGAAACTAGTAATGAGCTCAAGTAAAACCCAAATGAGTAGGAGCAATAGGTCATAGCTGTTAGGAATGATTGCATCCCTTCCAATGACTGCATGTAGAAGAACTCAATAAGGCCAACGGCGGTGAGCATTTCGGATAGCCCAAAAATCAAGAATTGAGGCGCGATCCAAAATATGGATATGACAATGCTCGACTCTGCTGCGTCTCGCCTCTTCTTCTCCATGACGGCGGCAACCACCATGGAGAAGGTGACAGTGAAGAGGCCCGTGCCAATGCGTTGCAAAGGCGATATCCCAGACTTATGACCCGTAATCTTGCGAGCAAAGGGAACGAAGAATACGTCATAAAGCGGGACCACAAATAGGAGCATGATGTAGGGGATGGACTGGAGGGATGCAGGTGGGATATGGAAGGAGTTGGATAGCTTGGTGTCCATGGAACTGCCTTGTTGGACCGAAAACGTTTGGAGCTGAGCCAGGATTGTGTTGAAGATTATAGTGCAAGCGAAGATTGGGATGACCGAGATCAGGATCTTGACTTGTTCAACTTGAGTCACTGTACACAATCTCCATGGACTCTTTTTTGAATTATTCCCATCCTGGATTTTGATGCAAGCTTTGTCCAAAAACCTGAAATAAAATTACACAATTTGTTCTTGTCATTTAATTGATCAATAAGAAAATCATCCGCTAAGTTAATCTGTAGTTTACCTTTCAAAAAAAGTTTAGTCTATAGTCCATGTTAGGAATTGGTTTGGCACAAATACAAGAACGAAGGGAAAAAAACATATTTATATCATTATTTTAATTCGCGAAGAAAAGGGCAAAATAAGTCAATGTTTTTTAAGATGAATCACACGAATTAGCAGATTTGATGCGTCTAATTTGAAACTTGTGAAGCCAACGACACAATACCTAAACGGTGGCGGTAGGGGTTTGGGGAACAAGAAAATTCCGGAACTTTTAAAAAGGATGTATGTTTAACATCATGAGAACTTCACCCACAAATAAAAACATGATGGGAACTTTATCAAACTTATGATTTGATACATAAGATTAGCAAATCTATATTGGTCCTAACACATTAATTTTAATTTAATGTTTGGTATTGATGGTCGAGAACATTATGTATACGCGTATATATCGACACAAACATATACATATAAGAAATTATAAGGGAAAATTGATAGGAAGAGTAAATAAATATTAGATCATGATCACCTGAATCTTTGAGTGTGAGGCAAATGATCAGTACCATAAGACTTTGTAACTGTGTCGTTGTTCGACAGACAATTAGAGCTTCCATAGAGCTCTTGCGGGTCAAATGGAGGAATAAGCCTCCTCTTCACAACGGCTGCTACAAAAACCTGAAATTGTTGAAAATGAAATAACAACATAAAAAAAGTAAGCCGTGCGTGAGAAACCAAGTCGCAAGAGAGAAGCAAATTCGAAAAGAAGTCCAAAATTTTCATTTTAAAGAAATTTTTTGGATCAATAAAATATTTTCAAAAAATTTACAAGTTTAAAAAATTAATTGTATGTGATTATTTCTTAATCAATTATCTGACGATTTAACTCACCTGAGCAATGGGGGTAAAGATACTGCCTCTAGGTGGCTTGTTCCTATAATAAACAGTACCAAAGACCAAGCTGATGAGTCCCATAGCCATAGCAGCAGCCGAGACACTGAAACCTACATCCATCCCTGCGTGTGTCTGAACCCAGACCAGCAGGGTGAGTGCCACGATCTCACCCATGGAAAATGCCAAGTAGGCGGCGTTGAAGTACGTGGAGAGCTTCTTGATTTGGGTTGGGCTGGTTCGACCAAACTGGTCTGCCCCGTGGGCAACCATGTTCGGCTTGACACAGCCACTGCCCAGTGCCACAAGGTACAATGCCACAAAGAATATTAGAGCCTGGAGCCCTTCTGCTTCTTTGCAATTAGCCCCTTCAGTTAGTACGTCACATTGAGGTGGTTTCAGTTGGGGGAGATGTGCTTGGACCGATAATAATATGAATCCCTGCAATATACGAAATATTTAAATATAAAAAACTATTAATACAGTAATATGTATACATGTGCGAGCTTAATTATTATTTGTTTGTATATTGTTCTAACAGACTGGAAAGGAACTGGTTGAAGATATAATTCTTCTTTTTTCAGCAACCTTCGTTTTTTAGCAGTTCAGCAACCTTGTTTCTAGATATGGCCAGCTATATGTCTAGAGATAATTTCATTAAGAAATGAAGTACTTATCATGCGGTAGATAATTGTAATTGGGGTTGAATAGCAAGTGTTTATAAATGTAATATTGTTAAATATTTGTTAGGACAATTTTTTTATTTTCAAAATTTTTTCCAACTCAAATATAATTTTTTTTTACCTAATAAATATCCAGATATAAGATGACATAAACTAAAAATATGTTATGATTGAATCATTCTCGCACAGAAACTTTTTCCGTTTTCCTTTTGACTGTCAACAGTGATAAGACAATACCAAAAAGTAAAGCTTGCCATTGACCGATACCAAATATATTTTGTGTACATAAACATGCGCATACAGATGCCAACATGGTCCTCTGTTTGTCTATGTATTTTCATACTGACATGTGACTTTAAACCGGTGAAGATTGGTTGGGATATTGACAAAGTTTCAAACTTAATGTTTTTAAATTCATTAAATAAACTAATTTAAACTGAATGGGATAGTATAATATCATTTTTAACATGTTTACCTCAACAAGACTATTCAAGACAAAATAGATCAAAAGAAAAGTTGGAACAAATGAATTGAAACGCAAAGATGAGATGAGAAAGAAGCCATACAGAAAGTTCCACAAAGCCAAAGATGAGCATGGTCCAGAAGCAACTAAGATAAGAGTCGGAGAGGTAACCACCAAGGAGGGCCAATATAAAGACTGTCCCAACAAAGTTGGTCACTACATTCGCCGAACTTGACAGTGACATGTGCATCTCATTTATAACATATGTAATAAGGTTGTTCCCTACTGTTGCTATCCCCATTATCTCAAATGTTTGCAGCCCTGAAATAAAATCAACAAATCCATATCGTCCTTAAAATCTTCGAATACAACCCAAGGTTTTTACATTGAAAAAAAATTTAAATAGATTCATGTCTCAAGGGAATTTGCCGTAAAGACAAAGTGTAACCATGATTCAGTGGAAGTCCAGATTCAAAATGTGTAAAAATGCACTTAGGGAATATGTATTCTTGTGTTGAATGGATAAAAGTTCATATTATTATATTACAAGCAAGATGGGGAACGTACAATATGGAAAGTTCTAGTTAAGTAGTATCGTATATAGTTCAGTAGGGATATCAGAAGATGCATGAGAATTGATTCGCTAGTATAGATTTTAGATTCGAAATTTTACAAAATGAGAGAAGAGTTTCTAAAATAAGTTTTGACAATACTTTAATTTTAGTAAGATATGTTAAAAAAAATATCTATAACTTTCATATTATATATTTATATATATTATATCGGGTTCAAGTTTCAATTATTATCTTATAACCAGACTACCACGAACTAAGAGATTAAAATGTTTCGGGTCAGAATTTATGAAAACTTTAGACCAGAAAAACTACGCAAGCTATATAGGGATATAACTAAGCTTAGAGATCTAATAAATTATATAAAATTAGGTATAGGTCTAAGTTATGCACTCATTTGCATTTAAATATAAAACACAAGTACTTGGATAGTTGAAAACATATAGCATGACAAGAGATGAAATAATAAGAGATAAAAGGCTAATTAAAAATTACCAAGCACAAACACTGCAGCTCTAGTGCCACCATGCTTGTTGGGGATAGAAGGTCTCCCTCTCCAATCAACTGTACCATCTTCACTATTAATAGCAATTTGCTTGCTGCTCGTGATTTCTTCCTTGCTATTGTTCTTCCTACCCTCCATCTCCATATTCTCTACGTGATGTATATATTTTTATTGCAATGGGGGGAGAAAAGTTTGTCTTGCTTAAGTTAAGGCATGCAAGAGCAAGAGGCTTCATCCTGAATTTATAGGTCCACATCCCTCATATAAAGGCCGGCTCCTTCATCCTTTCTCTGTTTTTTTAATTAGGTTTATTTGAGTATCATGTGGTTTTTAACATGATTTTTAACATCTGTCAGATTTAAAAAATTTACTATTTCAATGATAAGTTATTAACTACAGTTAATTTTGTTTTTGCTAGTTAGTGATCACGTAGATTATCATATTATCAATGTCACTATTCGCTCCCCCATAAAAAATTGTGTTTGAAGTTTTTCTACCAATAACGTCATGGTTTTAGTTGCCTTTTTTTGCTCACAAGATTTTAAATTTATTTTGGGTGCATGTTTTAGTTTTTCTTTAGATTTATGCTTTTGGATACACAATAAAATGTGTGTGGTTATTGAGACTAATGATGAAAGGAGCTCCTCGCAAAAGATTTCAACCCAAAAGCACTTGAACCACGTGGATCGCACTTTTAATGCGGAAATAAAAGAGCTTACTCAAGGAAGTTATTTATAACATTCAATTGTGGGATAAATATGTATATTAGTATAAATGATGTTCCAATTGAGACAGTGACTCTGGATACCCGTTACATATGAATACAAAAATTAGTATAAACCATAGAAGCAACAACCACTTATTATTACCTTTAAACAAATAAGTTTTTCCCCCTAAAAAACTAAAAAAAATTGGTTCTAGTTTATTTAAAAGTTTGAGTTTGATCCATAGACAAAACAATGTATAAAAAAATTGTTTGAGACTGTTTTGGTATGCTCGAGCCAAAAATAATCATTTTAATAGATATTAAATCCCAATTTTTTTAAAAGAAATAGTATTAACCATATAAAGTTTAAAGTTGAACACAGTTCATTACCATGTATTATTTGAAATAGGCACTTGAGATCTTCTATTATAAGAAAATACAATAAAGGAGTTATTTAAAAGGTCCATGTAAAAATCCCATTTTACCACTCACCAGATTAGAAAAACTTAGAATATTAATTTTTGTACTTAAGAACTTCTATTATAAGAAAATATAAAGAAAAAGTACACTTTATTTACTTGTGATTTGTCCAATTTTATTTTTAGGTCATGTGATTTTATTTTGATAATTTAATTATGTGGTTTAAAATGTTTGACTATATACGATTTAGTTTGGATGACAGATTAAAATGTTCATGTAACTTGTCACGAATGCTAAAATGACATCATTTTTTAGTTCCACATAACACGATGAGTAGATAAGTTGTATGACATGGTTTCGAGTACATAATTACTCAATCGGTCTCAATTGAATAATTATTTATTAGAATTTAGGTCATACAACTTACTCGATCATCATGCCATGTGGACTAAAAAAACAACGTTTTAACATACGTAACAAGTCACGTGAGCATTCTAACCCCATCATCTAGAGTGGACCGACCGTATACTGTATACTATCCAATATTTTAAATCACAATAAAAAAAACGTATTTTTACGGCGGACTAAATTAGCAAATAAAATTATACTGCGTGAAATTGAAATCGAGCAAACTACAAACAAGTAGAATGTACTTTTCTCAAAATACAATGAGGACCAGGTTATTGAAAAGATCCATGTAAAAATCCATTTTACGCCTCACCAAATTGAAAATCTTAGAACATTAATTTTCGTTGCTTCCCACTTTCTTCTCTCTACCGGGAGCATCCTGCTTCCATCTCCGTACCATTAAGCTCATCTTCTTCCTAACAGACTTGGTTCTTATTCATTTATGAAAATCGTTTCTCTGTTGATAACATCAATTCCCATCCCCAACAACAACAACTCACTCACATATATATAAAAAAAAAAGGATGGTTCTCGTACAAGAGTAACAGTAGACTTGCGTCACGGTGGTGGCTCGGGAAAGAGAGGCGGGAGAAGAAAATGAAAATTAATAGTCTGTTATATTTTATTAAAGATAATAATCTTTGTACAATAATAGTTTTTGTCGATATTAAAGATATCACCTTAATGTACCACCGGAAAGGACCAATCTACTTTTATCCGCATTCAGATTTAATAGAGACACTTGTAAGCATCTAGAGGCTTCTTGTGGCCCATTTTCCATTCCACATTTTGCCATTTAGTTATAGAATAGTTGAATCTGCTGTTGGATATGAGTTTGACATTTGGACCGGCTTTTTTAGTGGCACACTAGTTAATTGGACTTGTCAATATGGTTCTTTTCTTTTGGCTTTTCTATCATAGTTGATTGACTATTGCAAAAATTATATTTATTAAAAAGCACTTGGATAAACTACTGATTTTTCAAATACTTTTCTCTATTTTTATTGACGAATAAACTCTGAAATTTAGTATAAAAAAAAGTGAATGTATTATTTTAAATTAATGAAAATATTTGAAATTCAACTTTTCGAATTCACCATTTTTTAATTCACCAATTAAATACTTATAAAATTTTGATTACCTTTGAAAAGTTCTAATTAATTTAAATATAAACTAGATTTCAAATGACGGAAAAAATATATATGAAGCCACAATTTTTTTATCCCTCTTTCTTCGAGATATAGTCCCTTCTATGCAAGCTACCAATGTAACTTGATTCGGGACAAAAGTGGAATTTTAACGTGGTAGATTTTATTTTTGCTGAGTTAGGATTTGGTTCATTGAAGACAAAGTCTTTCTAAGTATAAACTCAATAATCAGTTGGGTTATAGAACTTGATTGGTGTTCCGAGAAAGTATTGCAAGATCGAGCGAAAACCACGCAGACGTATGGTCACACACTAAGTGAATGGGGACAAAAAATACATTAATTGTGAAGACCCTAATGCTTCCTAGTGATCGCTAGAGAGATCCAGTGACTGCTAGGTCTAATTGTCAATTTTAATTTGGTTTTTGTATTTAATTTGTTCTGGTTTCTAAACGTAATATAACTTTGATCATCTATACAAACTTATGTAAGTGCTCGTCCAAAGTATCACAAAAAGTATACAAATAAATAATAAACCTAGTGAAAAAATCTTGGGTTGGCACGCTTCCAAGACATAGACATCTCTATCGAATTGGATGACCAAATTATTATTACTGCTTTGTTTAATTTATTCTTCTTTAATTGTTAGCCCGTTATTATTTTTCATCAATCGATATCAGAGCTTAAAGGTTATAGGCTGGTGAGAGCAATCATGATCGATGAAGGAAAGTAGCGCGTTGAGAAGTTTGATGGGTTGGACTTTAGGTTCTGGAAGATGTAGATAAAAGACTATATGTATGGTAAGGATTTGCACTACTTCTTAGTTGAAAGAAGCCTGAAATCATAAAGAAAGAAGAATAGCAATTATTAGATAGGAAGACGATAAGCGTGATGTACCTTTTCTTTTCTTAGCAACAATGACTTGTATATAGTGAATTAAAAGACTACCAAGGAGATGATGGACATGTACGAGAAATCATCAACCATAAATAGGGTATACTTGATAAGAGATTGTTCAAGCTTAGGATGGTAGAGAGTACGATGGTGACCAAACACTTAAACAAGTTCACCATAATGATTACTCATTTGAGCTTAGTTAAAATTAACTTTAAAGATGTGGACAAGTTCTAATTTTACTATCATCATTACGTGATATCTAGAATAACACTATTACTATAGTTAGTGCTTCAACGAGGAAGGTAATGCTTAAGTTGGATGAGGTGAGAGATTTGATCATGAGAAAAGAGATTAACAAGGGAGAATTTGAAGTAGCTTAAGGTGCAGCTTTGAGTACAAGAAATCAAGAGAGATGAAAATCAAAGTAAAAGCCAAAGAAGAATAGAAGTAGATCAAAATCCAAATTGAGGAGTGGTTCAAAAAAGGATAAGAACTCAGTCAAGTGCTGGAACTCTGATCAATATGGTTACTATTAGGATTAGTGCAAGGCACCAAAGTGAGAAAATATATTATCTAATACAATAACTAACAACCTAGGTGAGACATTAGTCTTGAGCAAGAGTAGTCCAATGAATGCATAGGTATTATATTCTGGAATATGGTTCCACTTATATGCTATTGTAAGGATGATGAAGTAGTATACCTTAGGTGAACCATTATATATTATTGACACATAAAATATTTAATTCAATATGCTGAATAGATCAATATTAAATTTGAAAGGGGTACGGCATATAGTTGAACTGAAGACGAATTTGTTTTCTATGGGTTGGCTAGAGAAGATGATTATGTAATTATATTTGGCTTCAAGAAAAGAAAAATCACCAAGAAAGCTATTTTAGTAATTTAAGAATTAAAGATTGTATACTATTAATAACGCCTGTAATAGCATTTACCTTGCAAGTGTAACATATTATGTAAATTTGAGATATAGTTGACTAGGCCACATGAGTGAGAAGGAGATGAAAGTCTTATGCTTAAAGAGAAAGCTACCAAGCTTCAAGATAATTTATTTAGGTCTTTGTGAGTATTGTGTTCTTGAAAAATTTGACTGGTGACAAATCTAAGAGTAAACCAAAACTTGAGCTAGTCTACACAGATTTGTGGGCTCTAAAACTAGTGACATCCTTTGGTGATATATCTTATTACATGGCCTTCATTAATGATTCTATAAGGAAGTATGAGTTCACCTTTCAAAATATAAATCTTGTGCCTTTAATGCCTTTATTGAGCGGAAAGTGCTAGTATTATATAAGATAGGTCTTAAAGTGAAGTTCTTGAAATTCAATAATGGTGAAAACAACTAGCTCTAAAAGTTCAAGAAGTACTATACAACAAATATGATTCTCATGGATAAGATAGTTGTAAGAACACTATAGAATGGCATCATAGAAAAGATAAACAACAAATTGGATAAGACAGCTAGGGCCATGCAATTGAAGTGTGCTTTATCAAAGACATTTTAGGAAGATGTAATCAATAGTACTCCATTCTTATTCAATAGAGGAGCAAGGGATATCGAAGGAAGCTTGGAGTGATAAGAAAATTGATCTATCTTATCTTCATGTATTTGAATATGTGGGTATGTTCATGTTGATGTAGTTGAGATAAGAAAGCTGGATGTTAAGTCCGTGAAGTGTACATTCATTGAATATGGAGGAGATGAATATGGTTTCAAGCTATAAGATAAGAAGAATTATAAGGTTGTACAAATTAAGATGTTGTATAGTATAGTAAGAGTACATCAAATGTATTTATAGGTTCTAGTAGTGAGGTGGTTGAGTTAGACATCTCAAACTTGATTAGAAGCAAAAAGTATAAATGATCAAGAGATTAAGAGAGAGGCATAACAAAGTTTTCCATTGCTAGTGATTCCACAATAGAGATTTGCCAGACAATGTGGTTCACCAGATAAGTATTCATCTACTATCTTCTATCTCCTATTGATAGATATAAGTGAATTAAGATTTTTTGGAGAAGCACATCAGAGTAAGTTAGTGTGCAAGTGTAAGATTATAATTGACAATAAAATGGAGTTAGTAAGGAGTAATGAGACTTGGAAAGTAGTCTAACTTACTAAAGGCAAAAAGGTATTACAAAATAAATGTGTCTATAGAGTTGAGCAATAGATGGATGGAACCAACCGTTAGAAGGCAAGACTATTTACGAATAGTTTTTAGCTTAGATATTGTATTAATTATAATAATATTTTTACTCGTGTTATTAAAAAAAATTCTATTCATATAATGTTTAGTATAGTTGCTGAAGTGACTCTGATTTTGGAGATGGATCTGAAGATTATATTTTGTCTATGATATAGAAGAGAAGATTTACATGGAATAATTGGAGGGGGTTCTCGTCCAAAGGTAATAGTGGATTTATATGCAAATTGAAGAAGAGCTTGTATCAATAGATACAAACTACTGGTATAAGAAATTTGATGAATTCATGCACGAAATTAAAATTGAACATTGTGAGGCAAATCACTATTGCTACTTCAAGAGATTTGGCAATAACTATATCATCCTTTTGATTTATGTTGACATCGTATTGATAAGAAACTTTTGTATAAGAGAAGTGAGCACGGTGAAGAAAAAATTATCTAAAAAGTTTGCATGAATAGTTGGAAGAGGCAAAGGGCTCAGAAGCTATTTCTCTCGTAGGTGACTACATCAAGAATATGTTAAAGAGATTTGACAGGTAGGATATCAGCCCTTCTTTACTTCGTTGGATATATTTAAATTGTCCAACAAGAATTTTTCTAAGAGAGCAGCTTATAAGGCTTAGATGAAGAAGACGCCTTATGTATCAGTGTTCGATAGTTTAATGTATACGATGATCTATATAAGGCCAAACATTGCACATGCGATAGGAGTGGTGAGTAGGTATATGAGCAATCCAGGCAAGCAATATTAAATGGAATGAAGTGGATATTTGGGTACTTGAGAAATAATACTAAAAAATCTCTTTGTTTTGAGGGTAGAGATATGAAACCAATACGCTATGTTGATGTAGATTTGGGTTTTAGTGACTTTGATGGATCCAAAAGAAGTATAAGATATGTGTTTACGCTATGAGGGATCTAAATTTCTTAGTCTTTTAAGTTGTAGAAGATTCTCGCTTTGTCAACTAATGAAAGTGAGTATGTAGTTATGACTGAAGCAAGCAAAGATATGGTATGGTTATAGAATTTTAAGGGCAAGACGTGGAAATAGTAGAAAGAGAGTGTACTCCAAAATGACTACCTCACTTAGAATAGAATATTGACTTTCACTCGAGGACCAAGTATATTAAGTTAAAATATCACTATATACATAGCCTCTTGAAAGAAAAGATCTTATAACTTACAAAGATTGAAAGTTGTCAAATTCTATAGATTTGTTGACCAAGATAGTTGCTTTGGAGAACTAAATCTAAACATAGTTTCAATTGGACTATTGAACTAATATAGAGGTATAACGTGCCAACATGATGAAGAGGGTCATCAAGTAAAAGATGACAAGTGATGAGGTCACACTCCAGGTAAGAGATTATTGGGTTGTGGAGTTTGATCGATGCTCGAAGAAGACGATGGATGCTTGAGTGAACCAACCAAGTTAATGGCGAAAAATATATGAAAATTATGAAGACCCTAGTGCTCGCCAAGGTCCTAACAATCGCTAGTGGGGGACAAATAGATTGTTAAAATTTTGGGATATAGCGACCGCTAGGTCAAATTCCTAATTTTAATTTAATTTTTCTATTTCATTTGTTATAAATTCTAAACCTAATTTAAGATTGTTCATCTATATAAATTAATGTAACGACTCATCCAGAATATCACAAAAAATGTAGAGATGCACAATAAGTTTAATGAAAAAATTCTGGTTTGACACGTTTCTAAACATAGACATATCAATCCAACTGGGTGATCAAATTATCATTTCTTCTTTGTTTGGTTCATTTTTCTTGGATTTCAACCAATTGATGGTACTACAAAATGGTCATTATTTTCACTAAATCCGAAGAACGTAACAAATGCCAAAAAAAACTCGGTCTGGCTAAATCAGTTCAATTAGGAAATAAAATAAAAGAGAAACATGGGCCAAACTAATAATCGTGGTCGTCCTCTGTCGAATGTTTTTACTATGAAGTGTAGTTGTACGCAAAACAAAGCAAAATATGTCGGGAAAGAAATAAATAAAATGTTGAATGTAAAAATCGAATGTTTCATATTTAATATTTTCTGTCTAATCTTTTTTTCTCTACACTTTCTTTTTCACTTTACATATTTCATGTTTATTTTTTATCTTATACTTTTTCGCTAAAATATTTGATTTCATAACAAAAATCGTAGACAAAAAAAGATTAGACTAGAAAAAATTTTATAATCACTTAGATATGTTCTACAAACTATTTTTTTTTGTTTGGATAAGTGGAAATTCCAGAAATGTGTATAACATGTTCACTAGACCAAAAAAATAACAATTCACTAACAGTAGGGGTTGCAATCTTATGATAGTTAAACCTGAAAGAAATTCGACCAGCCAAAATCGAGAGCTTAGGGACGAACCCCGTGTTTATTGTGAAATTAGTAAATACAATGTTCAGTTTATTCAAGTAATTTATTTTTCAAATTAATGAAAGTTGTTAAACTTATGCCGGCTTAGGATCCATTTATTAAATTAAAGGCAATCAAAACTTATGAAGTTAGGTAGACATTTTTAAATAAATAACTTTTTTACTCGAACTAAAAACTAAACTCTATTTTCATCAATTTTCATATATGTGTTATGCTATTAGGCCAAATGATCTTCATCGTGAAATTAGGTAGACATAACAACAAATCACCGATGAACTTCTTTTCACAATGGCTTCTGGTACTGTCACGACCCGATCTGAGGTCGGTGACCGGCGCTAGACGCTGTAACATATCGACAACACCATATAGGCCTAGCAAGCCTCAAAACGATCTCCAAACATATCAATCAAATCAAAAGCGGAAGACAACTTCACAAATTAAAGACATTAAATCATCTCTCAATTCTCCAAAGTCATCTCACATCAATCAAATCCAGCGGAAGCAAATTTACATGCAAGACCAATAATACATCTCAAACCCGAATTTATTTACAATTCAAAATCAACAAGCATCTCCAAAATGCTATTACTACTACGGAGCAACTATACAGAAAGGAACAGTGGCACTATCCGGAGACCTCAAAAGTAGCCCTCGAAAGAAAAGAGCTGGGCTGGTACCACAAACTTCGAACACTCAGACAAACTAAGGTCTCTGGGAACCTGAAATAGATTTGTAAGGGGTAAGTGTTCGAAAACACTTAGCAAGAGAATAGAACATAACATATCAGTTATGGATGACATATGCGTGCAACGAAACTTAACCATGTTCGAGAGACTCAAATTAAATGCTCGATGACCAAATGCTACACACAATATCGAAACACAATGCAAATACACAATAGACATAAAACGATACAACATAGAGCGATGAACAGGTTTTTGTAATGCCCCTTCTTTGGGTGGCAGGATATCCAAATGGCCAAATAAATATTTCGTTCACATTTAACAGAAGCTAGTTTGTTGTAAACTGGCCAAAGCTTACAAATGTGCACTAGTGATATCCCCAAAACTATGAGCTCATAGACTAACATCCCCAGTTAGTACGGGAAAGCCTGTTCATTTCTCTTACAAAACACAAGTCTTATCCGACGTACAACAAACGAATTATAATCAAATCCATCAAACACATCCCATCAGCTCGAGGCTGTTCACAATGTCAAACACATCAAAGTATGTCTAGACATATCAAAGACAACATAAATGCATGTGATGCATACCATCAAGGCTCGAAATATGCACAAATCAACACACAACCAAAGTTGTCAATGTCCAAATCCAATGCTCCTTCCACATGAAGTTCCTTCAACGTCTGAAATCTGAACAATAATCCAAAATCACATAATGAGGTTAACCCTTGGTTTCCAAAACCAATTCACCTCATACACTTCAAAATAATCAACTTAGGTGCATTCGCAAATCATCATCACAAATCATTCAACCATACTCGAGCCGGACCCTCACTATTATGCTCCAATGGCTCCTTTCCCCTCGAACTCGGGTTCTCCCCCTGATAGCTCTGACTAGAGAGACTCTGATCTTGCTCTCGAGGTTGAACAGATAAACTTGTCAACTGTGCCTGTTGTCTTGCCTTAACCACGTGATAGTCTTTAATCTGATGTTCGAACCTGTCTGTTTGAAGCACGATCTCCCTGGGTGTTGCTTCCTATAACTAGTATACGAACCACCAAATTGGCCTTGACTACCAGATTGGCCACGGCCACCTTGTGAGCCACAAGGACCACTACCTCTCCACAATCCTCCATAAGAACCTCCACCCCCTGGAAAGTTTGGTTAAAAGCTCGGCTTTTGTTGTTGTTGGCTGTTTGAAACTCTGGTTCGAACTATACTATGGTGGTCAATCGAACATCTGAATCTTAGCTTGCTTCTGCCTTACAATTCTTTCATTATCAAGCATCTCCAAGGTCCTGGCACAATCCACTGCTGCTGAATAAGACTGAAATCCACGTGGGTACATCACCTTGAACGTCGAATCATCCAGTCCTCGAATAAATTGCTTCACCTTCTTATCTTCATCAGGCACCAAGTGCTTTGCATAGCGAGATAGATGGCAAAACTTCTGGTCATACTCTATAACAGTCATCTCTGGAGTCTTCACCAACCTCTCAAACTCAAAAGTACGAGCATCCCTTTGGCTCTCTGGTAGGAAACGATCCAACAAGGAGTTACTGAATTTCTTCCAAGTCCAGCCAACAGATTCCATCGTTTGAAACCATATCCCTGCCTCATTAGTCAACTTGAATGCAGCGAGTTCCACCATCCTCTTGCTGTCGCAATTCAGAATTTTCCACCTCTTTTCCATTTCATCAATAAACATCTGAGGATTATCACGTACTCTAGAAAATGTAGGTGGCTCCAACCTCAAAAACTCTGCCAAGGAATCATCTCGAGGTGTCATAGCAGCCTTCTTATCTGCCTGACTCTGCTGCGTGGCAATAAACTTCTCCATCGCCACCATCACCCTATCAACCGCATCACCACTCTGCTCTCTATACCCAGAAGGAGTACCAGCCACTGGTTGACTTGTCTCAGTCGACATGGTAGTTGTAGTAGTAGCAGCTGTAGTAGTAGTGGTATGCTCAACTGGTGTAGCCTCTTCTCTAGGCTACTCGGAGCCTTCACCTTGCTCCCTAACAGTAGCATTGGTACTCTTACGTCTCTGAGGCATAACTTCTTTATAAGAGTAAGTCACACTTTAAGAAGATCACAAATAGGCTTAGACAAAGAAGGACAAGACACAATGGATCCTATGCTCCGTAGCATTCTTAAATACCATATCAGATATCACATAAGATAACCTAAGTTTAGCTCTGATACCAACTCTGTCACGACCCGATCTGAGGTTGTTGACCGGCGCTAGACGCTGTAACATATCGACAACACCATATAGGCCTAACAAGCCTCAAAACAATCTCCAAACATATCAATCAAATCAAAAGCGGAAGACAACTTCACAAATTAAAGACATTAAATCATTTCTCAATTCTCCAAAGTCATCTCACATCAATCAAATCCAGCGGAAGCAAATTTACATGCAAGACCAATAATACATCTCAAACCCGAATTTATTTACAATTCAAAATCAACAAGCATCTCCAAAATGCTATTACTACTACAGAGCAATTACACAGAAAAGAACAGTGGCAGTATCCAGAGACCTCAAAAGTATCCCTCGAAAGAAAAGAGCTGGGCTAGTACCATGAACTTCGAACACTCGGACAAACTAATGTCTCTGGGAACCTGAAATAGATTTGTAAGGGGTAAGTGTCTGAAAACACTTAACAAGGGAATAGAACATAACATATCAGTTATGGATGACATATGCGTGCAACGAAACTTAACCATGTTCGACAGACTCAAATCAAATGCGCGATGACCAAATGCTACACACAATACCAAAACACAATGCAAATACACAATAGACATAAAATGATACAATATAGAGCGATGAACAGGTTTTTGTAACGCCCCTTCTTTGGGTGGCAGGATATCCAAATGGCCAAATAAATATTTCGTTCATAATTAACAGAAGCTAGTGTACAAATGTAAACTGGCCAAAGCTTACAAATGTGCACTAGTGATATCCCCTAAACTATGAGCTCATAGACTAACATCCCCAGTTAGTACGGGAAAGCCTGTTCATTTCTCTTACAAAACACAAGTCTTATCCGACGTAGAACAAATGAATTATAATCAAATCCATCAAACACATCCCATCAGCTCGAGGCTGTTCACAATGTCAAACACATCGAAGTATGTCCAGACATATCAAAGATAACACAAATGCATGTGACGCACACCATCAAGGCTCAAAACATGCACAAATCAACACACAACCAAAGTTGTCATGTGCTATCCTCTTACTTGGATAAACAACGTCAATTTCCAAATCCAATTCTCCTTCCACACGAAGTTCCTTCAACATCTGAAATCTGAACAATAATCCAAAATCACATAATGAGGTTAACCCTTGGTTTCCAAAACCAATTCACCTCATACACTTCAAAACAATCAACTTAGGTGCATTCGCAAGTCGTCATCGCAAATCATTTAACCATAATCAAATAGCTCAAATCCTTCATTCACTTGATTCCATATCAAACATCTACACATATATATTCTGTATACAGTTCACTCATGCTCAAAATGCATACGACAATCTGATTTTGCCAACCGAACACCAACGAAGCTGATCGCAAGTCCCGTCGCAAACAATTATCAAAAATTACTCAAACATACTATACCAAGCCCAAACTTCACTTAAACACAACCGCCCTGTATATACTCAATATCTTAGAATCAACAATTAACCTCAGAATCCAAAAATAACCAACTTATCAAACCCAACTTTCGAACTTGCTTAGCTGTGAACTCAGCCAGACTCTCTGAACTTCAAAAATATGCACAAGACGTTTCCCTCAACTAAATCCATCATATGATACATATCCAGAAAGCTCATGAAGTGTACTACAATCGGCTTCACAACTACCAAGTCCAATTCGTAGGTTAAGTCCACGTACCAGGTCGATCTTCTTCGCATCGCTCTGCTGACTATCTCAGCAACGACCAAGCCATTCAAAATGGATTTCCCGTTGATTCCTTGATCCAATTAACACACGGTTTTTAGCACTAGAAAGATCTCTTTGTCCTCTACAACTTTTGTGACAATTAGAAAGTCTGAATCGGAAGAAAAATTCACTTACCAAGCCAATACTCTTTGACCTGCATGCTTGTTCCTCTTTCCTCAACCCTCTATTCTTTTTCTCTTCTTTTTCTCTGTTTTCAGTTTGTGGCTGACCAAATGAGCTTCCCACCTATTCTATACCCTTCTTGAGTGCAAGAGGTAAGTAGGTGAGTCATTTTCTAGCCCTTCTTTACTTCTTTTTTACTTTTAACTTAGGTAAGTTTGTGATTAGTCCAAGTAACTTGGTGGTCCAATCACAATCCAGCAACTTTGAGCTCGTTTTTCACCAACTTCCTTTCATTTCTGACCAAACTTGTAGATGACTAAGTTGGAGCATATTGTGTCTAATTTTTAAATTGTACTCACTCGAAATTTTTGGAGCAAAAATGAAGAAGTTATGGCCATTTAAGTGAGCAAAGGTCAATCTACCCGAGAAATGACCAACTACATTTGCGGAAGTCGGAAGTTCATTGCGTCAACTTTGTCGAACTTGAACTAACTCGCTAAGGGGACCAAAGAACATCTAAACACACTTCCGAAACTCATCCCATCACATAAATGGCATAATGCGCTAACGGTTGATCATTTGCGAGTCTATCACAGTTACCAACAACTTTAAAATCAAAATTGGTAATCAAACAAATTCGGCAATCTGAAGCTTGTACAATTGGATGCCTGTCGACCATGATCATTGAGATTCTTGAGAAATGAAAGAAGCAAAAAGAGAGTTCTTAAGAGAATCTATTTAGTTTACTTATTCAAATAATAAATAATTTAGATTATTGAGTTTCTAACTCCATATAATTGATATTGTTAAGAATCTAACATTATTAGTTTGTAAAAGTGATCGATTGATTTATAAGTGTTGAAAAATTCAGTGACTAATTATCTTAATGTTGATTCTAACAAGGTATCACCAAGTACATTTTGTGCTTATTATTTTGCTTGCAAAACCATCAATTCTTTTAAGTTAAAGTCCATGAAATTTTTAGTCCTATGGATTTCGTTTGACGTTGCGGATTAAGAATCTTACATTGTTTAGTACAAGAGTGGTTGTGCTAGTTTATATATTGTGAAAAATTACTAAATTATCATCTTACAATTTTGGATTGAATAAAAAAATTAATGAATATAATTTTTTTTCAAACTATAAACTTTTTCTACTCTTAAAATTCCGACCCATTTTTCACTTCACTTTTTACCGATTGAGCTAACAAACAAATATACACGGAATTATTTATGGTATGATAACAAAATAGAGTGCTAGTAGTATCAGTGAAATGAACAGACGGGGTTATGTCCACCTTTTGCTCTATATTAGATGAGGTGTATCTTGTTTCTGGATATTGGTATGTACTGCTGTAGTTGCACCCTTAGCAACTGGGCACCGCCGACTCTTTTGTTTGCCTTTATCTTCATTTCTAATAAAATCGTTTTACCTCTAAAAAAAACACGATGGGGTTATGCATCATCTCTTGATAGAGAAGATGGAGACAGGGGAACCAAGTTAAAAAGGTTGTCGATTTTTATCAAGCAACACAAATTGACATAACTAATTAATAAATTATTCATATGCCTCTGTCTGTAGGTCCTAGTTTTATATTATTGCATTTTGAAACATGATTCCCACTCGTTCATGCTCCCAGCAACTGATTCCTTATAATTTCTTTTTAAATTAAGAATGACCTTCTTTAACTCATCTACGTAAACGATGATGCAAGAAGGAACATGATTACATCAAATTTGGATAGATCATCAGACACTTTATTTCCTCAAGGCCGTGTATTTCAAATACATACCTATAATATATTGTTTCAAAAGCTCTTTGCGCATTGTATCATATCAGAATTGGTTCCTTTAATTGATAGCACAAAGCTAACTCTATAATAATGAAAAATAAAATAACTGAATACTTATCAGCCAATAAAGTTGCCCTGCAATATGACGTGCAAAACTAATATAGAAAATTTGGTCCTTAACATTCGAAGAACTTGTCAAAGAGACTCATTGTTCAGTGGATATAATACACCCTCATTGCATATCTTTGGAGTCACCAGCTTGCTATGAGACACTGCTAAGATTTACTTAGTCATAGGTGGGCTTGATTGATAAAGCCGCACTTACTCTGGTGTTCTTTCACAGTTCATTGTCATGTTGTTACGCACTTTGATACACTATTGCATTATGAACTTAATCGAGCTCGAAGAAGTTTTACATAACCATAAAACACGAATAAAAGAGTTGTGTTTTTCTTATAATAACTACGTTAAAAAGTTGCGTTTTAAAAATATGGATAAGATAATCATGCATTAAATATATATTTTTCACTACCGAATGTTTAGATAAACTAATAATTTTTTTTAATTTAATTAAGAGATCTTCAATTCCAGCAGTTCGAAACATAACACTGTGAATTACTTGATCTAGGACTACGGGTGAGCACACGGTTCAGACAGAATCTGAAACGAGAACAATTTTAGGGAAATATAAGACTTGTACTAAACTATTTTTCCCTCGGTTCTGTTCCAGATCTGACCGAGTTCGGTTCTATTTCTGACCCAAAAAACTCACAATTTGAATAAAATTATATATTGGAACAGGAGGAGAGCAACGCATGTCTTTGGGCCTTTTATTCATCTATCAAAAACAAACAACTTAATTCACAAATTTGAGAATAGCTTAAATCATCATTTAAAAGAAAACAAAAGATATTCCCTTTTCCCACAGACAAAAAAGTACCCCGACATTATTTTCCTTCAACTGAAACAAGAATGGGTAACTAAAGTACAAAATTGTATTACTTATGGATTCCCACTCTATAAATCTACAATAACAAATCTACTCTATAAATCAACACATCGGTATAGCTAGAGCTCCAACGTTAATAGTGGAGTAGAAAAGAATGCAATTATACATTTTCATGTCATCCTTCTAGTAAGATCTCTCTGTCCCAACAGTGTTACGGTGTACAGGGATAATGGGAACAACAGAAACTATCAAACAAGGGACCAAGTGGGCCATCGGCAACGGACACAAAGCACTTTTTTGGGAGGATGAATGGATACCAGGGGTCGATGCGCTTGTGTCAATCATCCCGCATGTACCACCTGCCCACCAAAACAGGAAGATCAAAGACTATTGGATAGCTGAGCATGGTTGGAAGTGGGAGGTCTTTGATCACCTACTGCCGGAAGCAATATTTAAGCTCAGACTGATGGCAATTGAGGTAGATAATGGTAGCGAGACAAAGGATTCCTACTCTTGGAAACACACAGATAATGGCCAATTTACCACGAAATCATCCTACCTCAAGCTGGTCTCTAGCAACCTACTACAAACCCAACAAGAGCCGAACTGGGAAAGTGTTTGGAAGCTGAGAATTCCTGAAAAGCTGCGACTTTACATATGGACCTGCCTGAAGGGACGCCTTTTGACCAACGCAGAGTGCCATCGGAGGAACATGAGCCCATCGCCGTATTGCCCGCATTGTAGAGACAAGCCGGAAACAATTATGCACCTACTTCGAGACTACCCAAGAGCCAAGACTCTTTGGACTCCCGTGGTTCCACTAAAGCACAGGTGCTGGTTGTTTAACTCAGCTAGAGGCCACCGGCTGGAACAAAACATCAAGTGCACAAGTATCATGGAGGATAATCATCCCTGGAACTCACTCTTTGGAACAACATGCTGGTGGTTATGGAGATGGCAAAATAGCTTTGTATTCAACAGAGAGGACCCTCCCTGCGACAGGCTAAGCTTCATCCGAGGCCAAACTAAGGAATTTCAGGAAGCCTGGCATAATAACCTACTCACAACCACATCCATCCAACCAGAAGAAGCTCACCGCGAGTTCTGGCTTCAGCCAAATGCAGGCAATTTCAAACTGAATACCGATAGATGCTCCAAAGGTAACCCGGGCCAAGCAGGGTATGGAGGAGTGCTTCGCAACTCCACCGGAAGATGGTGTAGGGGCTTCGCGAAGAACTTAGGACACTGTGATGCGATCAGCGCTGAAGTATGGATACTATGGCAAGAGATTCAACTAGTGGCAGCAGGCAATTACAAGCCAGTCATAGTAGAGACAGACTATCACAGCGTTCAGATACATGATCGAGGGAGTGGACCACAGCAACTCACTTGCAGTCCTCGTGAGTAAAAGTAGAAACCTCATCCGCCGTCACGGGCAAATGAAGGTCGTAGTTTGTAATCAATCTTGTAACAAAGTAGCGGACTGACTATCGAATTTTGCTTTAAACCTTCCGAGAGGGACTCAAGTTCTTGAACAACCTCCGGAAGGATGTAGACCCCTCCTTCGTGAGGATGGACTCATTTTGGCAAGTTGTAATTCTTAGTTTAATGAACGAGTGAACACCACTCACCATTTCCAAAAAAAAAAAAAAAATCACCCAACTTCCTTTACGGCCTTGTGAATACTTTAGAAGCGCTGTGAATATTGGGTCCTGAGTACTTCGCAACCAATATTACGCATATAGTCCAAATATGGATTTGTAATTTTTGAATTTTTGGTTGTTATCACTTGATACTTTAATAACTATTTTTGCCAAATTATGTAAATTAAAATTGAATAAAATATTTGAAATGTGATTAAAAAAAATTAGTTAGGGTCCTAAAAATTACAAACCGTTGAACTTCGTGAAACCGGACAATAAAGCTCGTTCTACACAAGATGTAAAAAATTTGGGTTTGAAGTTTTTTCTTTTTCTTTTTTTGCGAAATATTTCACGGTTCTGGATTAGATCTTATTGGAAAGAACTTATAAGAACCCGAACCTAACTGTGTTTTGCTATCTCAGAATTGGATTAGTTTCGCCTCAACAAATCCTTGCTTCGGCCAAAAAAATTCTTCCTAATGGAGAGAGTCTGGTGTTGACTTTAAGACGCTTTCAGTCTGCTTGAAAAATCAGCTATCAGCACCAGTTTGGTTATAAGTTCACTTAAATTATCTTTGCTTTAACACATTTTTAGTTAAATACCTTGTTGATTCAGTTTTTAAAATTTGACGAGGAAGCTTTCATATTTAACACTTTTTAAGTCTTTTTTAGAAGGAATAGTTAACGCTTTAGGTGATAAACTCTTAACCAATATAAAATTTTCGATTAGAATTTTCATAGTTATCCACGTAACTATTATGTCATATTTCTATACACATTTGACGTAAGAAAAATTAAAAAAGCTATTTCTTGACCTGTAAGTAGCTATTTCTAGAAATATATTCTCAAGAAACGGGGTTATGGTTTAAAAAATGAATCGAGCTTTGTAAAAATAATCTACTGTAATTTAAACATTTTTATTTTAAAAAATTTGAAAACTTATTTTTTAGTGGTCAATTTGATTTAGACAAACCAGTTCGACTTCAAACTTTGGTATAAAAACAACTCCGCTTTCTTTGCATCGCGACCATATTTTTTAAAACAATACTCATAAACCACCTGGCCCATAGCTACTCACATTTGGGACCACATAATGTCCAACTCCTTAGAAAGTATATGGTAATGGTATTAATATGGCCTATTTCTATCAATAGAAGGAGAAATAACGAACTCAACATGTCAGACCTATCTCCCTACATGCATCTACACTCTTCAAGGTAGGAGAAGGAACTGACAAAGAAGCCCGCGGGAAATCAAGATGAACATAGTGAGACAACTTCAGACTGTATAACCTTTGAGCAAAATTAGACAAGAAGCTCAAGAAACCCTGCGAAGAAGCGGATGGAACCAGGAGATCCTACATCTGTTTATATCACAATGTTACATTTTCTGATTAGTTTCCCCGATGGAATAACTGTTGCAACAACACGAGTTTTCCATAATATGCAGGAAAAAGAGCTTCTGCAAGCACTAGGATTGATGGGTCTGATATCTTTGGTCAATTCAGTTTACTAATAAGTCCTGCTATTCACGAGTAGTGGTTAGTGTTTTGACTATTTCCTCTTGTTTGTTACCACGTTTGTAGGAGTTCTAAACGTGGGCTGTTATTTGATATTCTCTCTTTGTAAAAGGCTATATATAGGCCTGCAGTTTGCTTTTAATAATGTATGTTATTCCATTTAAACTACTGCAATTTATTTGAGTGTTTCTAACATTTGGTGTCAGAGTCTCATCACAGAGGCCTGGTTGTGAGTGTGTGGAAAGAAACTGCAATTTTCTTTCAGAGTAAGAGAGTCTAAGCAAAATGGCAGAGAGCAACAACAGTGGGTTTGTGCAGTCAGCCATTCCCAAATTTGATGGGCATTACGATCATTGGGCAATGTTGATGGAGAACTTTTTCCGTTCCAAGGAGTACTGGGATCTAATAGAGAATGAGATTCCAAAAGTGGTGACACAAGAGGGTGAGGACCAGACAACAGATGCATAATGCAAGTTGATCGAGGGGCAGAAGCTGAAGGATTTAAAGGTAAAGAACTACCTTTTCAAGCTATTGACAGGGACATCTTGGAGACTATACTTGACAGGAACACGTCAAAAAGTATCTGGAACTCCATGAAACAGAAATATCAAGGTTCTACTAAGGTGAAGAGGGCACAATTGTAGGCACTTCGGAGGGACTTTGAGACTTTACACATGAAGGAGGGTGAGTCTGTTGACAATTTCTTTGCTCGTACTATCACTATTGTCAACAAAATGAAGACTCATGGTGAAAAAATGAGTCAGACTACTATCATTGAGAAGGTTTTGAGGTCTATGACTATAAAATTTGATTACGTGATATGTTCCATTGAAGAATCCAATGATTTGGATGCAATGACAATTGATGAGCTCCAAAGCAGTTTGTTAGTCCATGAACAAAGAATGAATGGGCATCGTAAAGAGGAACATGTTCTCAAGGTCACTCATGAAGCCAACACTACTAGAGGAAGAGGTCAAGGGGTGTTTAGAGGACGAGGAAGAGTTCGAGGCAGACAACCTTTCAATATTGAATGCTTTAAGTGCAAATTAGGAAACTTCCAATATGAGTACCCTGCTTGGGAGAATGGAGCCAACTATGCTAAACTAGATGAAGAAGAAGAGTTACTTTTGATGTCCTATATAGAGCGTAATTATGCTCAGAGAGAAGAAGTCTGGTATCTTGATTCAGGATGTAGCAATCATATGAGTGGGAACAAAGAATGGTTCTTTGATTGGGAAGTTCAATTCAGGCAAACTGTGAAGCTGTGCAACAACTCGAGGATGACAGTTATGGGGAAAGGAAATGTTCAAATGCAAGTGAATGGCTTCACTCAGGTAATTTCTGAGGTCTACTACATTCCTGAGTTAAAAAATAACTTGTTGAGTATGGGACAGCTTCAAGAAAAAGGTGTGTCAATTTTGATTCAACATGGGATATGCAAAGTTTTTCATCCTAGTAAGGGTCTCATTATTCAATCCAAGATGTGTGCAAACAGAATGTTTGTTGTGCTTGCAACGATGATGCCTGCAGCTACTACTTGTTTTCAAGCTGTGACAGAAAACAAAAGTTACTTATGGCACTATTGATTCGGACACTTGGGCTTTAAAGAGCTGAGAACTTTGCAATACAAACATATGGTCAGAAGCTTGCCTTTTTTAAAAACACCTGCAAAGTTATGCACTACATGCTTGGTTGGAAAGAAACACAGAGAATCTATTCCAAAAAGAAGTTTATAGAGGGCATCACAGAAACTGGAGTTAGTCCATGTTGATATATGTGGTCCTATAAGGTCTGCTTCAAACAGCAACAAAGATATTTCTTAAGTTTTATTGATGATTATAGTCGTAAGACTTGGATTTACTTCTTGCATGAAAAATCAGAGGCCTTTGCCATGTTGATTTCGTCCTTTTTCTAACAGTTCTAGTTTGGCACAAGCTTGTTCCACTAATGCCTCCGTTATAAGTTCTACTTCAAATCTACTTAATAAAATGACCAGTCATTCATGCGAGGGTCAATCTGGCATATGCCAGACTATGTATAGCATGCGCCAATATTCAAACCAACCCAAAGCTCAGGCGCGTGCCAACTTTTCTTGGCGCAAGCAAAAAGCTCTCGGATGAATAACCTGGCGTGCACCAATTCAGCAGCAGAATTGTAGCAGATTGCAATAATGAGTAAGTACGGGTTTGTCAATCCACAGAGATTGAGTTGTTAGGCCTACTTTAAGGTTTACTTACTTAACCAGGATCAGATTATGAAGTTTGTTGTTGAACTCAAATGAACTTAAGTCTTAAACATCAAATAAAAAGAGCATAAGAACTAACATATAGATAGTTTTTGTTATAAAATAGATTATCAATAACACACAAGCTAAAAGTGAGCTAAGTACCTTAAAAGCCAATGTAACCAAGTGATTCAGAGAGTAAACGAAGCATGTGACATAGTACGAGTGTTTCATAGGCAATCAATCTACACTTTCATGCTAGAAAGATCTAAATTGATCCTTAACCAAGCTTAGAAGGTTAGATATGTTCTTTTGACTCCACCAACCAACTAAACTAAGCTGAAAATCAACTATGCATATCACTCAAAGCACAATGAGTAACTAATAAAGATTTCTCTTCTTTCAAAGCAACTAATCATCAAACTAAACTCTCCATCAAACCTATCTCTTTTCGTTCTCAAGATTTGACTAAGTACAACAACATGGTGATAAAAAAAGTTGAAGCATGGCAATAAACTCGTTAATAAGAACATGTTCCTACACATTTTAGCCCTCTAAACTGTGGCTACAAATAAGGCAATAAGGCACAAAACTCACAGCAAACTACTCAAACATACTAGATAATAAACAACATACTACTTTATTTACATAAGGAAGAGCAAAGGAAAGAAAGCTTAACCAAGATCTTCAAGCTTTCATGCCTTCACTTCCATGTCCAAGAATAGAGAGAGAGTTTGGTGTTTTGTCTATTTCGTGCCTCCCTCTTGCACTTCTTATCTTTTTTTTTCTTCTTTGCAAAGCAAAACTAGCCTATATACTAACTAACTAATGTAATAGTGAACTAAATATCTAATCTAACTTATCTAACTAAAATATCTACCCTAAAATATCTAAAAAGAAGTCAGCAACTTGTCCCCTTACTTCCTGAAAGCTCTAAGCTGCCCTTGTAAAATCTTGATGTTTTGTTTGTCCAACACTCAGATTATTTTACTTCTGTTAGACTGGTCTGGCATGCGCCAGCTTTATGTGGCATGCGCCAGGTCTTTGCGATTTCTATTTTTGAGTACATCTGGTTGTCTGAGTGAATGGTCGTCTGAGTAACGGCTACTTGGCATGCACCATAAAGGGTTGGTGTGCGCCAACTTCTCGTGTTTAGCACTCTTTGTTATCGCAACTTCCTTCTTGTCCATACCTTCGCATGTCTGCTCGATCGTACTCCACTTCACCTCGAATAAGCTCCTAAAAACAAGAAAACTCAATGAAAAATGATAAACTCAACATAAACACACAATGAACGAAAACTAATACTATGACAACTAAAACATAACTAAATCTACCTAAAACACTAAGAACAACTTAATAAAATGACACAAATAATGAGTGTATTCAACACTCATCACACCCCCACACTTGAATCTTTGCTTGTCCCCAAGCAAAAATTCAAAATGCGGAAAACAACGTAAAAAAAATCAAAGAAGAACAAACAAATACATAACAAGGTCAAGACATGGCATGAATGGATCAACACTTAACTTCCCTAAAAAACATCAGCTCGCATCACAATCAAATCATAATCTAAGTTAGTTCATCAATCCATAATACAGCACAATGAACTAGTAGGCATCTCAGCACTCAATTGTTTAAACAAGTGTTACCTCTACATAAAAGACACTAGAAGGTCGACCTCACGAGGATAGACAAGTGTTTCACTTATATGATCAATGTAGTCAACTTCTTATCACTTACATACAGGTCAATATACTCAAAGTATCCTACGTCCTACTCAGCGTTATCTAAAAGTTGCAATGGTTGCTAATGATTGGGGAGTCTTTTCATCGGGTTGTAATGGGGCAGAGGGTACAAGTGAGGTAAAATATGTGGATAGTAGCTAAACTACCTAATTTGAGGACATGTCACAAATGTAACTAATAACTCATCTAATCTAAACATCCTCACAAAAGATAACATAAACACACTCCCCCAATAATCTAATGTCCTAAGACCAGGAAGCACGAGTCTTTACTAGAAAGCATGCCTTATTCAAATTCACATTCTTTTTTTTTCACAACTTATATAACATACATTCACAAACTTTAACAAACTATACATACTTAGCACGTTCTAGGCAAAAACTCGGCTTCTAACATGGCCATACTACAACATCCCAAAGAACATAAACCAAACCAAGTCAAAGCTACCAACTAAACCCAATACACATGCAAACCTATAAGTTCTCAAATCGGATGATCAAAGTTAGAGAAGATGGATAATATGGTTTGTAGTTGGCTTCCTAATCTAAGATCAAGAAAAAGACTCGGCTCAAATGGTTAAAACAATGGATATGTAAGAGATTTTGTCTCTAAGGCTTTAGGCTCAATGTCAAAGAATTCCCTCATCCTATCACTAACTTCCACACAACCTAGACTACGATAAGTACTAGTAGGATACCTCGATCAATTGACTTAAGTATGCACCTCATGAAAAATATAGAGACGGATGTCTCTTCTTTTGGCTCAAATACTCACAAGGTTCACTCATCAACCTTCTAGTCTAGTCTACATAGTGAAACCACTAATCTAAACAACAAAGTACGAGATTTCTACCAATTCCTAGGCTTTGTGCTCAAATAAAATTCCTAACTAAGAAAATGATAAAATTCTAACACAAGTTAAATTTTTTTGAGGGGGATCAAATTTTTGAAAAATTCATGCCAAGTCTAAACCTAAACAAAACAACCAAACATGCTAACATGCTAACATACCTAAAAGGAAGATTCCTAGAAGGAACCCTCCCCCACACTTGAATGAAACATTGTCCTCAAGGTGTCTAAGATACTAATAAACATTTAAATTCAAAACATGCATAGATACAAAGAAAATACAAATAAACATGCAACACTACAAACTCACTAATAATCTACCTACTTGTGACCTTTTTGGCTTTAAGCCTAATAGGATCAACTGTAGAAACATAAAATGACATAAAATGAGTTACAAATACACAAACTCAAAAAAAGAGTCAAAATACATGAAAATACACAAACCAAGAAGACAAATAAAGAAAAATAACAAAGTAGGGAAATAGAAGCTCTCTGTCAATCATCTGAAGTTGGAGGAGGTGGTGAGAATGTGAAGCCACTGCCAAAGTTCTCTGCCCAGGTGCACATCCACTCAGCATGTGCTCGCTGCTACTCATAATACTCCTGCTGGTGTGCCTGATGAGCTCTCTAGTTGGCATAGAACGCCCTTTGCTCCTCTCTCTGAGCTCTAAGCTCAGCCTCTATGCAAGTATTTTACTCATACTGGCTGTCCCATCTAGCTGCATTGCTAGCTGCATAGTCTTGTAGTTGCACGCTGTAACCATGAAGCTGCTCTCCGTGACCACATAGGTATACCTGCAAAGCAACAAACTAGTCATGTAAAAATGGCATCTTTACCTACAAATTAGGCGCCCGATGAATCAGCCCTGCTTCATCATAATGAGCCAAGGCCTGTTGTTCTTGTTCCTCCTCTCTCTATGTTGGCATCTGCACTGGTGCCCCAAGGCATTTCTGGACTGCCTGTCTGTCTTTCCAAGGCTTGTATTCAAAAACTTATACTCTATCAATCATTGTCTTCTTGATTAGTTTGCTATAGCTAAGTTTCTCGATGTTCAGTGACACCAGTTCTATAATTGATCTACGGAAGTCTGCAAACTGCTCAAAAAAATGGTGATGTGCAATGCGGGAAATAATGTACCCTAAGTACAGATGCCTAGACTCCCTATCGCTAATGGATCTAGCAAAGCAGTTGATGATCATAGCAAAGGTGCTAAAAGGGATATCATGACAAAGGTAATCAATGGCATAAAGCTGAGATCGAAAGACTTTAGACTCTTCCTATTGACCACTAATGGTCAGAGTCATAAAGCGATAGAGGATGCCTAAATATGGTTTTCTAATTAGCGTGTTAGGCGCCCTCCTTGACTTGTATCTCTCAAAATCTGTAATCTCATGCCATGCCCAATGGGCTTGACTAGTGGGTGTAAAGTCTAATACACCTGCTCCAGCCTTAAGGCTAAAGAGTGCATTAAACTCACTCTCATCTATGCTAAAGTCAGTGTCAAATACACGTGTAATAAATGATCATCTATTAGCCATACCTTCAACGTGCAATAGAACTCTAGAACAAGTTCATGCCTAGCCATAATACTCCTCGTCTCAAAGTATCTCCACCCTAACTTCCTAAAAGCCAACTTCAACTGTCTATCTACTACTAATCTCTTCATGTCATCCCAATCAATTGTAAAATGACTAAGGATAGTAAGTTGTAAGAATCTTTGATACCTCTCTCCCTCCCAATCGTGGAAGATTACGAAGGGAGCGTTGTAGCGGACATGGATATTAGGAAGTGGAGAATCTGGGGGAGAATGCGAAAGGTTCCTCACACACTTCCTTCAATCTCCATGTTGACTCCAGCTAGATCATACATAATTTGCCATCGAGAAAGGTGTTTTGGGTATCGGGTTTTGCGTGGAAATGGTTAGGAAGGGTTGGGCTTATGAAATTTGCAAGTTTAGGACAGTGGGAATTTTTAGAATTTGGAAACTTATGAAAAATGGTGCACGCTCGAGACTTTCATAAACTGTTCTGCCCACAACTAGCGTACGCCAGGTCTACTGGCGTGCGCCAGTTTCTCCTTTCTCTGTAAGACATGGCGTGCACCATATCCTTTAGCATACGCCAATTATATACATCCCGCAAAAATTTCATGCTTAAGATATAAACACCAAAACTAATATAACAAATGCAAGAAATAAAAAATGCTAAATCTAATTTTTTTGGCTTTTATGTACGCTACGTTCTTGAAAAGCTTGAAAACTAGGTGCCCCAACCACATGGGTCAAAGGTGCAACTTCGACTTTCGCAAGTCACACAACTCATGAATGGCATACTATGATGAACTACCTCTGCGTGCAACCTTTTTAGCTTTAAACCTAATAGGGTCATGACGTAGTAGCATGGTATGCTCATTTTGCGAGTTAGTGCTATTTTTGCTACAGTCTCCGTCATGTTCTAACTTTCTTCACCTTGGACAAAATTCAAATCTCTTCATCCTCCTCGTGTAGGCACTCTTTGATGTTCCTTTAGAGTGTCTCAAGAAATTGTCTTCTCGTCTCTTAATTCTCAAGGTCTCTCGTGCTTGACAGAGAATGATGAGACATATGTCAATCGGGATCTTCTTAGAAATTAAGACACTCACTAGACAAATATACTTAGAGCAAAACATCCTGTTCTTTATTCTCTAAAAGAGTCTTACTTTGTTCCAAATATTCAAGCACTAGATGGCACATAAACTGACTGCACTTTCGCATCTTGATTAATGTCATCCCCTCTAATATAAATTTTGCATCATTGGCCGTTGACTCTAAATACTATCCCCTTGCTATCTTGCAAATCCAGTACCCCAAAAGGGAACACTTTGACAATCTGGTATGGGTTACTCCACTTGGATTTGAGCTTCCCAGGAAAAAGTCTTAATCTCAAGTTATAGAGAAGAACATGCTTTCCCTCCTTAAAATCTTTCTTGATGATATGGACATCATGTCTTCTCTTGGTCCTCTCCTTATAAAGCCTTGAGTTTTCGAATGCCAAGTCACGCATTTTCTCTGGCTCTTTAAGTTGGAGAATTCTACGCTCCCCAGCCTTTTTATAATTGTAATTAAGGGTCTTGATTGCCCAAAATGCACGATGCTCAAACTCCACAAAAAAATGACATGTCTTGCCATAAACAAGTCTATAAGGTGACATTCCTATTGGTATTTTGAATGCCATTCGATACGTCCATAAGGCATCATCGAGCTTGCTCAACCAATCTTTCCTTGCTGTTCCGACCATCTTTTCCAAGATTTTCTTGAGCTCTCGATTTGAAAGCTCAACTTGTCTGCTAGTTTGGGGATGATAAGGTGTTGCCACCTTATGCATTACCCCATATCTCATTAGCAGGATTTCAAATTTTTTGTTGCAGAAATGTGATCCACCATTGCTGATTATCGCTCGTGGCACTCTAAATCTTGAGAAGAGCTTCTTAAGAAATCAGATAACTACTCTAGTATCATTTGTTAGTGATGCCAAAGCTTCTACCCACTTTGAAACATAGTCTACTCCTACCAAGATATACTTGTTGCCATTTGATGTTTAGAAAGGACCCATGAAATCCAATCCCCAAACATCAAAGAGCTCAATTTCTAAAATTCCAGATAACAACATCTCATTCCTCTTTGAGATATTTCCCATTCTTTTGCAGCGGTCACACTGCTCAACATAACTACGTGCATCCTTGAAGATGAAAGGCCAATAGAATCCACATTCGAAGACTCGAGATGCAGTTCTTGAAGCTCCATAGTGACCTGAGTAGGGGGTGTTATGACATTGTTCTAAAATGTTTGCTACTTCCCAACTGGCAATGCAATGTCGAAGAACCCCATCACTGCACCTCTTGAAAAGGTATGGATCATCCCACATGTATATCTGAACATCCTTTAGAAATTTCTTTCTTTGGGGATAACTCAGATCTGTGGGAATAATTCCTCCAACTAAAAAGTTGGCATAATCTGCATACTAGGGAGCTTCTACTCTACTCATTGTCATTAGAGTTTCATCTGGAAGCTCTTCTTGAATATTCCTTTCAATCTCCATAATGTCGCTTTTCTCTAGCCTAGAAAGATGATTTGCGACAATATTTTTTGCTCCTTATTTGTCCTTAATGGACAAGTCGAATTCTTGTAGTAACAAAATCCAGTGCATCAAGCGAGGTTTAGCATCTTGCTTTGAGAAAAGATATCTCAAAACTGCATGATTAGTATAATTTATAACTTTCGAACCAAACAAGTACTGTGCTGAATAGCATGTGGTTAGCTTATCCACCACTAAAGCTGAATATATTGCAGCTGCCTCCTGTGCTTGTCAGTGTGTCTGGTTAAGAAGAGTGTTAGCTAAGCTTGGCCATGAGCAGAAGAAATGCACTACAATACAGTGTGACAACAACTCAACTATAAAGCTGTCCAAGAATCCTGTTCTTCATGGTAGAAGCAAACACATTGATATCAGGTTTTATTTTCTCCGTGAATTGGTACAAAATTGTGTGATTGATCTAAAATATTGTAATACCGAAGATCATGTAGCTGACATTATGACAAAGCCGCTCAAGTTGGAGGTATTTTTGAAGCTTCGTAGTTTGCTTGAGGTGTGTGAAGTTCCTAACATAAACTGAATGTATTCTGCATACAGTTTAAGGGAGGAAATGATGGCTCTGATATCTTTGGTCAATTAAGTTTGTAAATAAGTCCTGCTATTCAGGAGTAGTGGTTAGTATTTTGACTATTTACTCTTGTTTGTTACCACGTTTCTAGGAGTTCTAAACGTGGGCTGTTATTTAATATCTCTCTTTGTAAAAGGCTATATAGGCCTACAGTTTGCTTTTAATAATGTGTTATTCCATTCAAACCACTGCAATTTATTTGAGTGTTTCTAACAACGATAGAGTTCTTCTGTTGAAAGATTCAACAGTCATGTTGGCTGTAAAAGCTGGAATGGAATTCATCCTTCGGACGAAAATGTCAACCTGCCAAATTGCAGGCATTAAGCGACCCCGATAGATAAAAGAAAAAGTAAATAAGATTTTGCTTTGCAATGCGCGAGTGGGCAGATTTATGAACTATTGAAGAGAGTGATATTTGAATCAAATTCACAAACAAATGTTTGATGTAATATTTGAGTTCAACCAAAAACGCAGATTATACTACTCCATGACATACCTTCCGGGATACCTCAGGCTGAGAAGTGTATTTGTTTGCCTGTTTGCAATTAAAGGGATATTTCGGATCCATGTTAATAAAAATAGTTATATGTAGTTCAGTTTTAAGGTGAAACCAATTTTTCTAAGGTAAATTCTTTCACCTATCGGGGATTGAACTCTGGATCTCTATTAAGTCATGAACTCCTTGTATAGCTAGGCCAAATGTCCTTTGGTGGTGAAACCAATTATTCACTAGGAAAGAAAAAGCTACTCCTATTTATGGTCTAAAATTAGAAGGCCATAAACATCCAACTGAACACCTAAAAGCAAGTTAGGGATATATTATTGAGTGATCTGGTTTCTTTTGATCAACATTTGGGATTGGCTTTGCTACGTGCATCAAAGCAATGATCAACATTTGGGATTGGCTTTACTACGTGCATCAAAGCAAAAAATAATAAGAGGGATAGAAGAAATTGATATATCAGAAAAAAATATTTGTATTCAAATTCGAGCTTCTCATCATCACGTAGAGCGTATACAGACTGGAGGGTGAAATGTGTAACGGGGATGCCATTTGTATGATGCTGCTCATCCATTATTATCTGCAAAATTTTGTCAAATTTAATCAATTTCACGATCAATATATTATAAGAATCAATCAGTTAGCAGAAAATTGGAGGACATATTCATTCTCCTTCAATTAGGTCTACAAGATGTATGGAATTACATAGTTACAACCAATTGTAAGATATTCCCCAAAAGTCATATAAAGGGTATCAGTCAAATAACATTCAGCAAGAGATGAGCAATACCTTGTAACCAAAAAGTTAGCAACAAGCCATATTGAAAACGGAAATTTTATCCGCAAAAAGTCTTGTATCTGTTCAATTAGTACGTTCCAATGCTTCAAAAAATAAGAAAATATATCAAACTAATAAACTGCTCGAGCACTTCAATCTACAGAACTTGCCTCTCTTCACGTTTTTCGAGTGTTGCTATCTGTTCTTTTAACTGTGTTATCTTCCCGGAGATAAACGAGTCCACCCGCATCCCAGCATCACCTAAATAAATAACATTAAGCAGCAAATAAATACAGAAAACTGAACTTGCGTGTTAATTAGAACGGCTGAAAAGAAACCTATATTTGAGAGCCATCTATTTTACGGGGAAGCAGGTGGAACTCTTTAATTGTCCAATTTTATAGAAACCTATATTTGAGAGCCATCTATCTTTAATTCTTCAACAGCATCTAACTTCTCCTTAGCCTTCTGCAACTCTATCTGTAAAACCTCTGTTGTTTGTTTGGTTCATTTTCAAGCACAAGGGTGTTAACCATTCTCAATACTTTGGTATTTGCAGCTGAAAAATCACCATGAACTAACTGAAAAAGGCCAATTAATTATCTAACATGAGCCAACAACGAGATGAATTTGAATTCAATACCGGGTCACTTATGTTACAAACTCAGTTGGTAAGGATTCAATAATTACCAACGAATTCAATAATCAAGGAAAAAAACAATTCTATGTTTAAAATTCCTACTGAAGTGATTGTACTTGTAGAAGGCAAATAGAGAAAAATTTCGACACCAGGGAAGTAAAAGCGACAACGGTATCCTGAAAATTGGAACACCAAAAAAGTTAAATGTTCGCTTTTAATTACACAACCAGTAGAGCAGCATCGAGGCAAAGGACAGGGTAAAAGTATTGAGAGGATTTTGTTTATCTGATATAATTGCAGCTTCTTGTTGGAACTGACATAACACACCAATATTATTGAACGCAAGGAAGCATCAACAACTACAGACCAAATCAGCTATATTGCAAACTTGAACATAACTCACCAAACTATTTTTTTTTTTTGAAGATTGGCGCAAAGCCTATATTAAAACAAGCGGGTTACAACAGAGGAAAGATAATTACATAAACATAGCACGGAAGCTCCGATCAGAGCACGAAACCAACCCGAGGTCAACAAAGTGGCATAGTAACAAGGGAGGGGACGAAGTTTGGTCGAGCAGCTTTGAAAGCCAACGACCACAGCAAAAATATGCCGATACAAGAAACGGCTTGAATACCACAAGATAGTGTCAAAGACACAATCAAGTGATCTTTTGAGTGCATCTAAGACACACGCAAAGAGCCACAATCGAACGAGTTCAGGAACAAGTTCAACCGCGACAGATTTTTCCACCAGCGACCACAGGAATGGTTTCAAGACTCAATCGGAGCTAAGGAAAGACCGAGCACAGACAATAGAGCAAGCTAGAAAAGCAGCCAAAAAATCCCCAAACAGATGGGATTCCGGGCAACATGATACAACATCAGACAATAACATAAGAAGCAAGACTCTACAAACAAAAGGGCACGAAAGTAAACAGTAGACCAACAGAAATAAGCAGTAAGCAGGTCGGCTAGGGGGCAAGTCCGTGGAGACCAACCCCCTGTCGGAAAACACCAGCGTCCTCAAAACTGTAGGTTAATCAGCCAGGGGAGAGCGGCAGAACGGCAGTCCTAACTCCGTGGGACTTGAGGGTCAACAAGAAGAAGCACCGACGGGGTTCTGGCGAGACTCCGGTGAATCTCCGGCGAGTCTCCGATGAGTCTCTGGCGAGGCTCCGACGATCACTAAAACTCCATCTACCGTTAGATCCTAGGAGAGGGGGTCAGAGGAGATCGAGATCTGGTCGAGATCTGGTCGGAGGAGGTTGGGATCATCAGGATCTGGTCGAAATAGGCCAAACTCGTCGAAATCTAGCCCGATAGATGTCAAACCAAAAACAAGCCTTCGGTAGGTCAAAAATAACTGCATAGTTGAGAGAGCTTGTACAATGACTGGTGAGCTTGGGCTGGAGCTTGACGGCAAGCTTGGGCGGAGTTTGAACGGGGCCGAAGAGCTGGGACGGAACTTGAGCGGAACTAGATAGGAGGGTGGGTGGGTGGGATGGTGGAGGTTGAAGGATAAGGAGAGTGGATGGTAGGGGAGGCGGCGGAGGAGGGTAAAACCCTAGAGAACTCCATTGAGGAGAGGATGGGAGAGGAAGATGATACGGCAGGGAAGAGAGGTTGGGTTAGGAAGATGGTACGGTGGGGAGGAGAAGCGGGGATAAAGGAGGGCTCCGGTGGTGATGTTAGGCGGAGGAGAAAAAGTGGCTGGGTCAAAAACCCTAAAAAAACTCTAGAGATGGAGAGAGGGTTCCACTCTCTAAACTATTCAAACATACATAAATGAACCATACTAAACTATCGTGTAAAATCATTCGAATATATGTAAGCAAACCATCTGAATGTTCGCAACCATCCAAGTGAAACCATTCAAATATACATAAGTGAATCATTTGAACATACTAAGCAGACCCATTTGAATGTACTGAGCAAAACTATTTGAATGTCCTAAAAAGTCCTATACAAAATACAAGTACATGATTGAAATCAATCCATTAATATCTAGTTCCTTTTCATTGATGCAGAAAACAAGTCCAACACACTTGTCATTTTTGATGTGGGATTCTCTCCAACTGGCAGTTAAAAGTATGATCCTTATATCAACTTCATTTCAATTAAAGAGCGTCTGGCATTCTGCAAGCTATCACCATTGACAGAGACCTCACCTCCTTTACGTGAAGCAAGTTTCAGACCTTAAAAAAAGATATAGCTATTTCAAAAAAGATGCACATGTCTAAATTATAGAAATTGAAGAAACAATCAAGTGACTTCATCAATGGAAGCTGCTTGAAGAGACCTACGCTCGCTGCCCTGCACTTCATTACATAAATCAACCTGGTCTCTATCAATAACTTGATTCTCTTCCAGGGAGTTCACAAAAGAGAGCTGATGGAGTGTAATGACTCCAAACATTATTGAATGACCCCCATAGGTATGTCTTAGGTCCTAAATGAGAGGATTATTGTTGGGTGTCGCGGCTGAGCTCCAAAGGTTATAGTGGTGGGATTGTGTTTGGGCCTTCTGTCTCCGACATCCAGGAGCCGTGGTAGCTCAACCGGGAAATGGACACTAGAAGGTAGAAGAACAAGAAGAAGACACGAAAAGGATAGAGAGAAAATTACTTGTTTGCTATTACTCATGTCGATCCTTAGATCGATTTGTCCCTTTTATAAGACTAATGTCCCAAGGGTTACAAATGTATGAAATTAAACAAGTACATGAATGCAAATCAAGAGACTCGAATGTATCGAATTAATTCCAAGAACAATCAAAGAACTAAAGGAGGTGTATCCCCTTGAATGGCCAAATCAGTCACTTCATCTTCGATGATTCGGACCTATTTTTGTCTCCGTCATGGAATTCCTCACATAACATCTCTCCCATCCTCGAGAAAAGCTCGTCCTCAAGCTGGAAATCAAGATACAAATGACGAAACTCATCTAGAGGCTCCCAAGAAGCATCTGCTGTGCGGGCACCCTGCCACTAGATAAGATGTGACAGATATAATGCTGGTGAGCTATGTGTAAAGCTTTGGCAGGAATGGGTAGGACACACCCGTGAGTGCTCGGTGGTAAAGTGGGAGGTGAAGTAAGGGGAGCGCCATGAAATTGCTTCAGCAACCCAACATGAAAACATTATGAAGACGAGCACCCAACGGAAGAGAAAGGTGATAAGCCATAAGACTCACTCTCTCTATGATCTAGTACGGGCCATAGAAATGGGGAGCCAGTTTGCCATTGGAATGGCTAGAAAGAGAGGCAGCCGAACGGTGAATAAAACGAAGCCAAACCCAGTCACCGATCTCGAAGATGATATCATGGTGCTGGGAACCATAATACTACTTGGCATACTATTGAGCTTGTAGAAGACGCTCATAGATATCAAACAAGAATTGGTCATGTCATGAGAAACAATATCCACCGTAGCCACTCGAGTGGCATCTAGTTGGTACAAAACTAGGGAGGGCAGAGCACGCTTGTAAACCACTTGGAAGGGGGTCGCATGGAGAGTAGTTTGGAACAAGGTGTTATGACAATGCTCCACCAAAGGTAACCAAGTCGCCACTCCCAAGGCTAATCCCCCACCAATCAATAAAGGTAATAGTGATGATCTGGTTAGTAACCTCGGACTGGCCATCTGACTAGGGGTGAAAAGCCGAGCTAAGGTAGAGGCAAACACCCAATATCCAGAAAAGGTCCTACCAAAAGTTGCTAGTGAAGATAGGATCACGATCATTGATAATGGAAGTAGGAATGCTGTCAAAGAAGGCACGGGCAATTATTGTGGCATTGTAAGGGTGGCCCTGCGGAATGAAGTGGGCGTAATTTGGAGAATCAGTCTATCACTGTCAAAATCACTGATTTGCTATGAACCTTGGACAAACCTTTGATGAACTCTATGGCAATGTTGGCCCAGACTTGGGAAGGATCCAATGGTTTTAGTAATCCTGCCGGATGTAAGTGATCAGTCTTATTATGATAGCAAGTAGCAGGGGCACAAATGAACTCTTACACCAATGATTTATCCGTAGGAATGTGGAAATTAGCGAGAAGGTGGTGTAGGGTCTTTTGAATGCCCTCATAGCCGTAGAATGTACAGCCTGCAGCAGCAACAGAAGAAGGGGCGAGACTAGTAGAACAAAAACTTGCTGGCCATATAGAATAAGATAGTCCAACATAGCCCACGGGGCTTCTATCTCCCCTACTTCAATCTTGGATTACAGAGAGGACAAAGTTGCAATAGTAGAAAATTCTTGGTGATTGTCCTCAAATCTCGCAAATGTGGGCCTGGAAATGGCCAACAAGTCTTGACCTCGGAATCAAGCCAGGATAAGGCATTAACTATAGTATTGAACCGACCTAGCTTGTACTCTACCTAAAAATCAAACCCAAATAGCTTGCTAACCCACTGATGCTGTAAAGTGGTGGACAAGCGCTGGCCCATAAAAAACTTCAAGTTGTAATGGTCTATGTAATGGTCAATGTGGACAGTGAAAGTGTGCCCCCATAGGTAGGGCGGCTAGTGACAAACAACCTATACTAGGCTAATGAGTTATGCTCATATGTAGCTATTTTCACGTGGCAAGCAACGATTGGCTTACTAAAGAAAACCAGTAGTCCGAACACCTAATGAAGCACTATGCTATGTCCTACTCCTGATGTGTCACACTTAATGATAAATGGGCAAACGAAATTCAGATGCTAGAGGATAGGTGCAGTAGAGAGGGAGTGCTTCAAAATGGTGAATGTAGTCTCGGCTTCCTCGGACTAACAGAAAGGTTTTTTCCTTAATAATTTATTAAGTGGTGTAATAATCATATCAAAGTCCTAGATAAATTAGCAATAGTAACCAACCAGCCCCAAAAACCCCACAAACATTGAGCAAACTTAGGTGTGGGCCAATCTAGCACGGCTGAGACATTTTCTTCATTCATGGCAATGCTAGAAGTCGTGATGACATGCCCGAAGTAAGGCACAGAGGAGGAGCCAAAAACACATTTGAAGTTCTTCAGGAAAAAATGATGCTGTTGTAGGAGGGAAAATACTAGACGTACATGTTGTAGGTTGGCTGACCATAATTGGATGTATATGAGAATGTCGTAAAAGAAGATCAGTACAAATTTTTACAAGAAAGGATGAGAGAGGCCATTCATCAATGCCTGATAGGTAGGTGGGGCATTAGTTAGGCCCAACGGATCACCAAGAACTCAAAGTGCCTGTGGTGCATGCAAAAAGCTATCTTTTAGACATCCTCCAGGCACATTCAGACCTAGTGATACTTGGAAACCAAATTTTAGGGGTTTTTGAACAACTTTTTCCCACACTAAAATACCATTTTGGGTGGTGATCTTCACTCGACTACCTTTATTCATAAACAGAATGACCACTGCAGACTCCTATAGCCTTTCATATTACTTTCTTTCATCTTCTTGGATAATCCTAAGTACAATTCACTTTGCTCTAAAATATTAACTGCAGGAGATATCAGCATGCAACTTCCTTTGCATGGTATTATGCATCGAAGCTACACTCTATGTAGGATTATCTCTAAAGTCTTCAAGATACTTCTCAGATAGATATCTTGATGTGACCAAACCATTTTCCCAAGTCCTTGCACAACTATGCTCAGGATTCCATGTCTTAATCTAAAAGGTTGCTTCATCATCAATCAAGGAAGCATGAACCCTAAATCCTTAGTTAACTCTCCAAATAGTCATGGCAGCATATCTATTATTCTTTTGCCATTTGAAATCTGCCCCTTTAGGTATGGTCCACTTCTTGAATGCTTTTCTAAATTGTTGCCTTGTTTTAAACTTCATACCTTTCGTCAACAAACACTTCCCTTCTTGCAACGACTACTCATTGAAACAAGGGTAATCTGTTGCCTTGAAATCATTTTCATCAGCCCTCACTTCAAACAAATCTGTGTCTCCAAAAATAGGAGGATCATCTTTTTCCAAGGGACCAAATTATGTATCCACATCGGGTGCAGATTTATTTGCAGCTTCTACAACTAGTGCATCAGCAGACTTCAAAGCTTCTTTAACTGGTTCATCAATCTGAACATCATCATCACTATTAACTCCACTACCACCATCAAATCCATGACCACCATCATATCCATCATCACTACTTAGACCCTCCGAAGGACCATCTTCATCGTCATCCTCAGAATCTTCATTGTCACCCTCTTCTTCACCCTTTTCTTCACCTACAACATCACTTACAGCTTCACTTATGACTTCCCCTAAACCTTAACCTACACCTTGACACACATCATCGTCACTCTGATTCTCAGCTTCCATTCCTTCAATATTGTTTGGTAGTTCATTGTGTCCAACCAACTGTGCTTCCAACCTTTGTTGTAACTCGTCAACCATTGCAATACTAACCCCTACTTAAACTCCAAATACATTAGTTGTTGGATAATCCCTTTGCTACTCAATCATCTCCATTACTTGAGTATCATCCAATAACTCATGTATCCTATCATCTCAATCAATTCCACTCCTCCTAAACCAAATTTAGGCTTCAGCCATCCCTAACATGTGTGTATAAAAACCATGAATATTCCAAAACCCCAACCGATCAACATCATAGCCTACTGGCATCTCATATGTTTTCTCGCCGACAATGATACACAACCCTAAGCATCTCATCTATATTATAACTACCTATCATAATAATTCAAGTCATTAACCCAAATTTATGTAAACCCTAACCCTGATATGCAATAATCCTTAAAACCTAGATTCTCGACCAAAACCTAGAATCCCTAACCCAAACATGATAACTTACCTTGGTGAGTGGCAAGGAAAAATAGCAGAGGAGAAGGCAGAGAGGAGGAGAAGGAAGACGTGACTAATCCTGGAGAGAAGGTGGAGGGGAGAAGGTAGAGAGTGAGTGGGGAGGTGAAGAGAGGTGAGAATAGGGTTAGGGTAGGAATTTTGAATATATAAAGGTGGGATTTTTTGAAATATACTAAACAAGTTAGTACTAAACTATAAAAAAATTATAGCTGGGACTAATGCCACGTGGGATAAAATGGGAATGAGTTAGCAACCACCTCGACAAGCAAACAACATTGTTTGGTGGTTCGGGACAAGTTTAGGCTCGTGAAGGCCCCCGAGCTTAAAAGTGAAAACACAAAGCTAAACTCAGGACTTGTTTGGTTATATTTTAAGTATAGGATCATATATCAAAAAGTGTGAAACTATAGGTATTAAAATTTTACTTTTCTCTACATAAAATATTTCTATGTTTTGGTTAAATTATACTTTGCGATCCCATCTCTGTTCTCACCATAAGAGCTTTTCTCCAGCTAGGAGAATCAAAACTTTTCTCCGCCTAGGAAACCACCATAAAAAATAGGGTAAATTATATATGGTCCCTTCTAGTTTGGCGTATTTAACACTGACTCCCTATCATTCACAAATCAATTCAAAAACTCTCTTAGTTTTACAAACTTATATCATTTGGCCCCTCTGGCCGGAATTGGCAAATTTCTCTAATGAGGGGCTATGGAAAATGACAAATATACCCTTCTACAAAAAAAATCTCTTCCTTCTTTCCAACCCAAACACAAATAAAGAAATCCCAGCGACCAAAACCAAAGATATCCTCTATGAACAATCAAGTTATATCCTTTTCTCCCTCTTCCCGAGTGTTCTCCCTCTCCCCACAATGTCTCACTTCCACCCAACGGACCAACCTCCCACCTTTCCTGAGATTAGCCAATGCACTGACCAACCCACTTACCTGCCCATTGCCCCTTCAACCTTTGACCTAGTCATGGTCAAAACTAGACGCCCCATCCTCCATCCTTACTACAGTGGCCTCCTCTGTTGGAAAAGTCATCCTCCATCTCGACCCAAACCCCTTCTACAGCTCCCATACTGCCTCACTCTCCCCCTTTGACCTCACCTCCTTCCTCACCTCCTCCCTCATCTACTCCACCGTTGATATCTGCCCCTAGCCCTACCCAAGTTGATTAATCAATAATTAAAGAGATGACCTACTGGTCAGGTTTGGGCCAGTTGTTATGTCAAGTTCAAAGGAAAAATATAAGTGGAAATTAATTAATTAATTAAAAGAGAGGAACTTTCTTTGCTCTCCTAGATATTCTTTATTTAGGCTCTGTAGTGATTCTTAAAGAACTGCTTGGCCGCTGCCACTTTCTCCATGTGTCAAGCAAGAATCCAACCTTAGCCTCGAGCTTCACCCTCTTTGGCTTTTAAAAATTTCTAATTGAATTAGAATCTAAAATTAAACCTAAACCCAATCTTATTAAAATGTAGCTACAGTGTGGGGGGTTTGGTCTTTAGTTCTGGAGTGAAGAGGCTAAGGTTTGATTATCTTGGCAATGAATTGGTTTGGTAGGCTTGGTCGACCCTCTTCGTCCTTACTTGGGTTTGGTCTGTGGGGTTTGGTTGACGATGATTGGGTTTGAATGTGCCATTGTCATGTCAACTTACCTATAAGGGAGATTTAATTTTAGATTTGATGGTTATTTGTGACTTAATTAATTCCTTTGCTTTGTTGTTAATTTGGTGGGAGAGGAAGGAGCAAGAAGATAAAGTGGTAAGCAGAAGAAGAAAAAAGAATTTTTTTGTTTTTAGTAGAAAGATATATTTGTCATTTTTCATGTCTCCTCGCTAGAGATACTCGTCGGTTCTGGCAAGAGAGGCCAAATGGTATAAATTTGCCATGCTGAGGGTTTTTTTAATCAATTTGTGAATAATAAGAGGTCAGCGTTAAATACGCTAAATTAGAGAGGGCCAAATGTAATTTACCCTAGAACAAATAAAAAAGAAAAGAAAAATCATCCATAATAAACCCATCTATTAGATTAACCAGAGACCAAAAAACCAATCTATTTATTTATCTATTAATCGGTGGTATGGTTATAGAACCCTGAACCTCATAACTAGTTACAAACTGTAAAGAAGAAGAGGAAAAAGACGACGAACAAACCCTCCTTGTCGTCGCCGACATCCTCCTCTACTCTACAAGTGCCTCCACCAAAACTGCAAGAACTATCGCTGCCTCGCTGCTCCGAGGAGGGTCGCCGGCCAGTGGTCGTCACCAGAAACCCATAGTAAAGCGAGTAGATCTAAGCTCTGAAAAGTTGCATGTATATTTTTTCATTTTATAGAATGTTTTGTTTTAGAGGAATGTTTCGGAAAGTCAGGAAGTTAGGAAGGAAGAAATGTATGGGGCTTTTTTGTAATTGGTTCTTGTTCAAGATTTATTGTTCATCTTGTTTGTTTTATGTTCTATGTTAGTCTAGAATAATTTTTTTTGGTTGATTTCTGAATGCTAAGGGTTTGCAAATTTTAATTCTTCAAGTAATTTCTATTATAGTTAAAATGATGTGAGTTTGAAATTTTTTTAAGAGGTGGGGAAGAAGATGAAGTGAGAAAAAAAAGTTTATTTTTTTATAAGAGAGGGTCATTTGGGTTATGTTAGGAGGTCTTTCGTTGAAAAAAAATTTTGATCAAGAATTACAGATTATAATTTTATTAAAATTTGAAGTCATTTCATGTATTACTATAATTTAGAGGACCAATTCTTAAGTATATTCAAGAGCCTCATAATAATTTTTTCATATGGATAATTATAGATCAAAACTTGTTGTGGAATTGATTATTATTTATCAAAGACAAAGAATTACTCGAGATTTTTACTGGATAAAAATTAGAAGATCTTTGTATAAAAGTGCACATTACAAAACATGGAAGGTCGGATTGGGGTTCTCATAGTTATAATTAACGATACCAAGAAATCACAATCTAATTTGGGCTAACTCTTTTCCCTATTTCATGTTTGATGTGATATATCTTATCTAGTTTGCCATACTTTCCGTTCTCATAGGATATGGATTCAGTAGGGATATCTAAAAAGTAATCTCCACTATGAAAATTATTTCTAGATTGTTAGATGAAAATTTTGTCCTTAAAATCTTAATCTAATGGTTATTATGTTTGAGGAAAAAGTTGGTATTGGACTAATAAACTGTATTCCTAATTATCTTTATTTTTGATGTGCGTGAAAACGTAGATACAATTGTCTATGTTTTATGAGTCATTTTTTTGTGTTTTGAGTCAATTGAGTCACGTTTTGTTATGTGTCTTGTGTCTTTTGTGTGTTAAGACGAGAAATGAGGACCTATCGAGCTTTGTGTGTTTTTGTAGGCAATGGATTAGGATCTGGATGACTGGTCATTTATGCAAAAAGAAGGCTGAAAACCAAAGGGCATAGTGGTTGTTGTATCCAATAGCAGTCACTGGGGATGAAGATTTGCCTGGTGTAGCAGTCGCTACACCTATAGCAATTACTAATCGAGAGAAGAGCCCCGCATTCAGCAAGATATAGATTCTTAGTGGCAGATAGGGGTGTAGTGGGACTACCATTGTAGCGGGTGCTGGTCTGTCCAAACTTGGAGAAAATCAACTATTTAGCTTAGTTTAGGTCTAGGTTAATTGCGAATTTTTGCTCAACTATAAAAGGCTTGAAGCCCTAGGTTTTAAGACATTCTTGGACGACTTTAGCACAAGACTTATTCATTTTAGTTTTCATTCAATTCAATTGTTCTTTCAATTTGGAGAATTGTAATCAACAATTTGGATCAATTAATTGACGAGGTATTTTCATAACTTGTGATTAAGTGTTGTCTTTTCATTCAACTGCTTTGTCATTTGTTGGTTGATTGTTGCATACTGTATGTCTGCGTATTGAGATTGACAACCTTAGTTTGTAGCATGGATTGCATTCATTTTGTTTTGTTATTTTAAATTGGATCATTGTTCGAATCTAGGATTGACAATCCTAAGCTTGTATAATGATTTGTAGCTTTAGATTAACTAACCAATCATTCGGTCTCAATTGCTTAGATTAAGATTGAGAATAAATGATCTGGTACTTAGAGAATTAATCTATCTGTCCCTGCGGAGACGATCTTACTTATCATTATATTAATCGTGTTCTCTTGCACGCATTTTCAACCCGACATATGTCGCATCAAGTTTTTGGCAATGTTGCGAGGGATAAATTTGAATTAATCTATCTTTAGTATTGGATATAGTTTTCTTAATTTTGAGACTAAGCTTATTACATCTTCGTTGTTCATCACTACACTTGATCCTCTTTGTTGAGTTGTGTAGTTTATTGAGAGTATAGGAGGTGTATGCCACATACCTATTCTGACAATTAACCCCTTCTTGAGTACGATCAGGAAATTGAACAAATTGTTCAATCGAGAAGAAGGAATTAACATGAGGAAGAGATGGTAGATTAGAATTAGGTAGTTGATGTTCTGCCAAGAACAATAGGAGGAGGCAAACGCACCCTAGGCTGGCTAATTTTAGACCTAGCATTGCGTATCCAACTGTGGAAGCAAACAACTTTGAGATCAAGTCTAGCCTTATTAAGATGGTTCTACAAGACCAGTTTAGGGCTATCCTTCAGAAAATTCCACAAAGCACATCCAGACTTTTGAAGATCACTACTCAATAGTCAAATATAACGGTGTCCCAGCAGATGCCATCAGATTGTGACTATTCAAGCAAAGCTTAAAGGATGCTGCTACAGAGTAGGTGGACTCGTTTCTTGCAGGCACCTTCACCACATAGGATAAGCTTGCAGAGAAGCTCCTAGAGAAGTACTATCCACCAGGTAAAACTACTCAACTACATAACAAGATTTCACAATTCAAGTAGTAGGGTGGTAAATCTCTACACGAAGCCTTGTATCGCTTCAAGGGGCTACTTTATGAGTGCCATATCATCAGATACCAACCTAGATGCTTATCCAAACCTTCTACAATAGATGTGAGTCAACTTAGATGCAGCAGCTGGAGGCAATTTGACTAAAAAGATAGAAGCTGGCCATGGCCACCAACAATCACGAGTGGAGTGAGCAGATAAAAAAGAAGAAGGTGGCTTGTATGCAAGACTACAGTCAGATCACTATGCTTCAAGCACAGTCGATAGCTCTCACACAGATGGTTCAAGCCACCTACGTACTACTACCTGCCCTACCGGCTCAAGTTTGCAAAATTTGCACTAGACCTCATATTATTGATAGCTACTCTTTTATGGCTAAAATTGTTAACTATGTGGGTAATACAAATAAGAATAATGATCCATATTCTGCTATGTATAACCTGGGTTAGAAGAACCACACAAATTTTTCATGGAGAAATAATGTAGGTCAACAGGTACCTCAACAACCAAAACCTCCTATGGCTGGTGGGAATATGCAAAGTCCTCTACCTGATGTAGCGTAGCGGAAGACTTGGGGATTTGATGGTTTGATTCGAATGGCTTTAGGGTGGTCAAACAATCAAATGAATGTATTTGGTTTGATTTGGCCCAAATGAGAGGGAATTTGATAAATGGGGAACGAAATTAAGGATAACAAAATAAAATGGATAGGACCTTGATCAGGAACAACTTCCGTTGTATGATCTAAGGAGGTTTGATAAATCAAACGGCCAACAAGGGCAATTGGATAACGTACGAGTCCACGTACTTACAATGCGAATCCACGCAAGGTTCAAAGCGAATCCACGCTTCACTCATGCAAATCCATGCAT